>CAJHQP010011839.1:0-14022 GCA_905132765.1 Moricandia arvensis
ATATCTTCATGATTCTAATCAAACCAAGAGGGAACCAAGATGTAAGAAGCATGATTTGGAACCCAGTAATCAGTGGAAAGTGACCAGGAAGTTGAATAAATCTCATAGGATTTAGGAGGAAGAAGCTATCCCACTTTCTATTCCAATGATTCAAGAATAGCATGTTCGTACATATGGAAATATCTTCATGATTCTAATCTATTAATAATAGCAATCCTCATTAATTCGAACGGTTGTATCTTTTTATAAAAAAGCTGAAAATAATTTATTTTAATATGCAACTTTTGGAAACTTTTTATAAAATAATTATAATCTATATCTATATATAATAGCAAACTTATTTTTGTAACTGCTGCGTCATCTTTTTATGGGAAAAAAAAAACCTTAAATCCTAGGGTTGAGTTTGTTTGTCTTTATGATCTAATAATGGATAAAGAGTTCCCTTGTTCACGTCATTTAAAAAACTGTCTTGTTTAGAAGTTTTCCTTGAATCTGTCTCCTTCTCAAACAACACAACTTTTCTCTTGCTCACATCATCTAAAAAACTGTTTTATTTGGCAACTTTTCCCTTGAAACGTTGCCTCTCAAAGAACACAACCCTTAATGACGACTCTATCAATCTATATATATCCCGTCTCATGTTTATTACACATCATCACCTTTCTAGTACCCCTTCAATTTCAGATTCAATTTCAACGTAATCGCCACTGTAAACCATTTATGTGTGTCGCTCTCTATCCCCAGTTCGAGAAGGTTTGTTTTTCATATCTGGTCACCGTATGGCTGTTTGATTTTTGCCTCTTTTAGTTTTGATTTTTCTTCCACCTTTTTATCATAAACGTATTTGTCTCTACAAATTTTTTTCTCCTATTTCACCATTTGTTTGATTTTCTTAGGGAAATAAATCAACTCCGTGGCTGTTTTTTTTTTTATATTTCAAGAGAATTTGCTCTCCTTTCAAGTGTTTTTGGAATTGCTTGGGAAGAGATGGGCTGACTTGTGTCTCTTTTAGGCGACGAACAATCTCTCTTCGCACCTCCAACATTTTGTACTCCAAATAATTATTTTCTTTTTAATTGGTATGTGATGTTTCTTCCAAGAGAACTGATCCTAGAGTTATGAAAATTAAACATCCGTGTAATTTCTTGTTCTCTTGATAGAATGTTCGCTTCCTTTTTCCAATTTCTATTAATGTCTAGCTAACTAGATCTTTTCATCTTTATTTGCTTTACTGCATTCTTCGTTTGTGATTCCTTTGGAGGATATATTAAACTTAACTTATCTCCGGTTTGACTTCAAGTAGTACTTGTGTCTTTTGTCATTTTAAACCGGTAATAGAATCTTCAAAGGTGTCCCCTAAATAAATTGAGTCACTTTAGCAAACGACGTTAGCAAATTGAATCTTCATAGCTCTTCAAAGTTGTCCCCTAAATAAATTGCAGGAGGCGTCAAAAAAAAAAATTGTTCCCTTAAAAGTTGTATCTTAATAAGTGAACCTATTTATTGTTAAGAGTTGTACCTTTTCATAAAAAATGAGATTGATTTTGTTTTCTCAATATGAAACTTTTGAAAAAAAAATGATAGTTAAGATATGTTAATAAATGTCTTTTTATAATTATTAGGTTAAATGATTGTGTCGTCTTAATATAGAAAATATTGATGCAAAAGACTATTTAAATTTAGCTTGGAAAATATATGTTATTTATGCAATAATGATTAAGATTGTGCTGCGTTATGCAATAATGATTAAAAGGATGTTAAAAGACACAACTCTTAAACTTATATATATTATTAGAAAGGCTCTTGAGATCCGAATAGATCATCACCCAAAGAGTGTGAACGTTTCGTGGCAAAAAAAGTGCGAACATTTGTGTTTGAAGGGGTACAAACAATTTATGTTTAAAGGGATGTAATCATTTTGTTTCCGAAAGGGTGCATACGTATCGTGTCTGAATGGGTGCGAATGTGTCGTGTCCGAAGGGGTGCGCACATGCTATTTTTTAAGAGGTATGAATGTTTCGTGAATGAAAAAATGCGAATAGTATTATCATCAAAAGAGTGCACATGTATCGCTATTTTGAATAGTTATAATAAAAGTTGTTGTTTTATAAACTCTTCTACAAATTTACGATACTATTATAGATACAAAAATATCATATCAATATAAATTAACATATATTTTTTATAATATCTAAAATAACATATTTTTATAAAATGAGTTCCCGTGCGATATCGCACGGGTTTTTTTTCTAGTCATATTAAGAGGAACCAAGATGTAATAAGCTTGATTTGGAACCATTAATCAGTGGAAAGTGACCAGGAAGTTGAATAAATCTCATAGGAGTTATGGGAAGAGGTTATCCCACTTGCTATTCCAGTGATTCAAGATTAGCATGTTCGGACATATAGCAATATCTTCATGATTCTAATCAAACCAGGAGGAGCCAAGATGTAAGAAGCATTATTTGGAACCATTAATCAGTGGAAAGTGACTAGGAAGTTAAATAAATCTCATAGGAGTTATGAAGAAGAAGTTATCCCACTTTCTATTCCAGGGATTCAAGATTAGCATGTTCGGACATATAGCAATATCTTCAGGATTCTAATCAAACCAGGAGGAGCCAAAGATGTAAGAAGCATTATTTGGAACCATTAATCAGTGGAAAGTGACCAGGAAGTTGAATAAATCTCATAGGAGTTATGAGGAAGAAGTTATCCCACTTTATATTCCAGTGATTCAAGATTAGCTTGTTCGGACATATGGCAATATCTTCATGATTATAGTCAAACCAGGAGGAACCAAGATGTAACAAGCATTATTTGGAACCATTAATCAGTGGAAAGTGACCAGGAATTTGAATAAATCTCATAGGAGTTATGAGGAAGAAGTTATCCCACTTTCTATTCCAGTGATTTAAGATTAGCTTGTTCGGACATATGGCAATATCTTCATGATTCTAATTAAACCAAGAGGAACCAAGATGTAAGAAGCATGATTTGGAACCAGTAATCAGTGGAAAGTGACCAGGAAGTTGAATAAATCTCATAGGATTTAGGAGGAAGAAGCTATCCCACTTTCTATTCCAATGATTCAAGAATACCATGTTCGGACATATGGAAATATCTTCATTATTCTAATCGAATTAGGAGGAACCAAGATGTAATAAGCTTGATTTGGAACCATTAATCAGTGGAAAGTGACCAGGAAGTTGAATAAATCTCATAGGAGTTATGAGGAAGAGGTTATCCCACTTGCTATTCCAGTGATTCAAGATTAGCATGTTCGGACATATAGCAATATCTTCATGATTCTAATCAAACCAGGAGGAGCCAAGATGTAAGAAGCATTATTTGGAACCATTAATCAGTGGAAAGTGACCAGGAAGTTAAATAAATCTCATAGGAGTTATGAAGAAGAAGTTATCCCACTTTCTATTCCAGGGATTCAAGATTAGCATGTTCGGACATATAGCAATATCTTCAGGATTCTAATCAAACCAGGAGGAGCCAAGATGTAAGAAGCATTATTTGGAACCATTAATCAGTGGAAAGTGACCAGGAAGTTGAATAAATCTCATAGGAGTTATGAGGAAGAAGTTATCCCACTTTATATTCCAGTGATTCAAGATTAGCTTGTTCGGACATATGGCAATATCTTCATGATTATAGTCAAACCAGGAGGAACCAAGATGTAACAAGCATTATTTGGAACCATTAATCAGTGGAAAGTGACCAGGAATTTGAATAAATCTCATAGGAGTTATGAGGAAGAAGTTATCCCACTTTCTATTCCAGTGATTCAAGATTAGCTTGTTCGGACATATGGCAATATCTTCATGATTCTAATCAAACCAAGAGGAACCAAGATGTAAGAAGCATGATTTGGAACCAGTAATCAGTGGAAAGTGACCAGGAAGTTGAATAAATCTCATAGGATTTAGGAGGAAGAAGCTATCCCACTTTCTATTCCAATGATTCAAGAATAGCATGTTCGGACATATGGAAATATCTTCATGATTCTAATCAAATTAGGAGGAACCAAGATGTAATAAGCTTGATTTGGAACCATTAATCAGTGGAAAGTGACCAGGAAGTTGAATAAATCTCATAGGAGTTATGAGGAAGAGGTTATCCCACTTGCTATTCCAGTGATTCAAGATTAGCATGTTCGGACATATAGCAATATCTTCATGATTCTAATCAAACCAGGAGGAGCCAAGATGTAAGAAGCATTATTTGGAACCATTAATCAGTGGAAAGTGACCAGGAAGTTAAATAAATCTCATAGGAGTTATGAAGAAGAAGTTATCCCACTTTCTATTCTAGTGATTCAAGATTAGCATGTTCGGACATATAGCAATATCTTCAGGATTCTAATCAAACCAGGAGGAGCCAAGATGTAAGAAGCATTATTTGGAACCATTAATCAGTGGAAAGTGACCAGGAAGTTGAATAAATCTCATAGGAGTTATGAGGAAGAAGTTATCCCACTTTATATTCTAGTGATTCAAGATTAGCTTGTTCGGACATATGGCAATATCTTCATGATTATAGTCAAACCAGGAGGAACCAAGATGTAAGAAGCATTATTTGGAACCATTAATCAGTGGAAAGTGAACAGGAATTTGAATAAATCTCATAGGAGTTATGAGGAAGAAGTTATCCCACTTTCTATTCCAGTGATTCAAGATTAGCTTGTTCGGACATATGGCAATATCTTCATGATTCTAATCAAACCAAGAGGAACCAAGATGTAAGAAGCATGATTTGGAACCAGTAATCAGTGGAAAGTGACCAGGAAGTTGAATAAATCTCATAGGATTTAGGAGGAAGAAGCTATCCCACTTTCTATTCCAATGATTCAAGAATAGCATGTTCGGACATATGGAAATATCTTCATGATTCTAATCAAATTAAGAGGAACCAAGATGTAATAAGCTTGATTTGGAACCATTAATCAGTGGAAAGTGACCAGGAAGTTGAATAAATCTCATAGGAGTTATGAGGAAGAGGTTATCCCACTTGCTATTCCAGTGATTCAAGATTAGCATGTTCGGACATATAGCAATATCTTCATGATTCTAATCAAACCAGGAGGAGCCAAGATGTAAGAAGCATTATTTGGAACCATTAATCAGTGGAAAGTGACCAGGAAGTTAAATAAATCTCATAGGAGTTATGAAGAAGAAGTTATCCCACTTTCTATTCTAGTGATTCAAGATTAGCATGTTCGGACATATAGCAATATCTTCAGGATTCTAATGAAACCAGGAGGAGCCAAGATGTAAGAAGCATTATTTGGAACCATTAATCAGTGGAAAGTGACCAGGAAGTTGAATAAATCTCATAGGAGTTATGAGGAAGAAGTTATCCCACTTTATATTCTAGTGATTCATGATTAGCTTGTTCGGACATATGGCAATATCTTCATGATTATAGTCAAACCAGGAGGAACCAAGATGTAAGAAGCATTATTTGGAACCATTTATCAGTGGAAAGTGAACAGGAATTTGAATAAATCTCATAGGAGTTATGAGGAAAAAGTTATCCCACTTTCTATTCCAGTGATTCAAGATTAGCTTGTTCGGACATATGGCAATATCTTCATGATTCTAATCAAACCAAGAGGAACCAAGATGTAAGAAGCATGATTTGGAACCAGTAATCAGTGGAAAGTGACCAGGAAGTTGAATAAATCTCATAGGATTTAGGAGGAAGAAGCTATCCCACTTTCTATTCCAATGATTCAAGAATAGCATGTTCGGACATATGGAAATATCTTCATGATTCTAATCAAATTAAGAGGAACCAAGATGTAATAAGCTTGATTTGGAACCATTAATCAGTGGAAAGTGACCAGGAAGTTGAATAAATCTCATAGGAGTTATGAGGAAGAGGTTATCCCACTTGCTATTGCAGTGATTCAAGATTAGCATGTTCGGACATATAGCAATATCTTCATGATTCTATTCAAACCAGGAGGAGCCAAAAAGTAAGAAGCATTATTTGGACCATTAATCAGTGGAAAGTGACCAGGAAGTTGAATAAATCTCCTAGGAGTTATGAGGAAGAAGCTATGCCAATTTCTATTCTAGTGATTCAAGATTAGCATGTTCGGACATATAGTAATATCTGCATGATTCTAATCAAACCAGGAGGAGCCAAGATGTAAGAAGCATTATTTGGAACCATTAATCAGTGGAAAGTGACCAGGAAGTTGAATAAATCTCATAGGAGTTATGAGGAAGAAGCTATCCCACTTATTATTCCAATGATTCAAGATTAGCTTGTTCGGACATATGGCAATATCTTCGTGATTCTAATCAAACCAAGAGGAACCAAGATGTAAGAAACTTGATTTGGAACCACTAATAAGTGGAAAGTGGCGAGGAAGTTGAATAAATCTCATAGGATTTAGGAGGAAGAAGCTATCCCACTTTCTATTCCAATGATTCAAGAATAGCATGTTCGGACATATGGAAATATCTTCATGATTCTAATCAAATTAGGAGGAACCAAGATGTAATAAGCTTGATTTGGAACCATTAATCAGTGGGAAGTGACCAGGAATTTGAATAAATCTCATAGGAGTTATGAGGAAGAAGTTATCCCACTTTCTATTCCAGTGATTCAAGATTAGCGTGTTCGGACATATAGAAATATCTTCATGATTCTATTCAAACCAGGAGGAGCCAAGAAGTAAGAAGCATTATTTGGACCATTAATCAGTGGAAAGTGACCAGGAAGTTGAATAAATCTCAGAGGAGTTATGAGGAAGAAGCTATCCCACTTTCTATTCCAGTGATTCAAGATTAGCATGTTCGGACATATAGCAATATCTTCATGATTCTAGTCAAACCAGGAGGAACCAAGATGTAAGAAGCATTATTTGGAACCATTAATCAGTGGAAAGTGACCAGGAAGTTGAATAAATCTCATAGGAGTTATGAGGAAGAAGTTATCCCACTTTATATTACAGTGATTCAAGATTAGCTTGTTCGGACATATGGCAATATCTTTATGATTCTAATCAAACCAAGAGGAACCAAGATGTAAGAAGCATGATTTGGAACCAGTAATCAGTGGAAAGTGACCAGGAAGTTGAATAAATCTCATAGGATTTAGGAGGAAGAAGCTATCCCACTTTCTATTCCAATGATTCAAGAATAGCATGTTCGGACATATGGAAATATCTTCATGATTCTAATCAAATTAAGAGGAACCAAGATGTAATAAGCTTGATTTGGAACCATTAATCAGTGGAAAGTGACCAGGAAGTTGAATAAATCTCATAGGAGTTATGAGGAAGAGGTTATCCCACTTGCTATTCCAGTGATTCAAGATTAGCATGTTCGGACATATAGCAATATCTTCATGATTCTAATCAAAATAGGAGGAACCAAGATGTAAGAAGCTTGATTTGGAACCACTAATCAGCGGAACGTGACCAGGAATTTGAATAAATCTCGTAGGAGTTATGAGTAAGAAGCTATCCCACTTTTTATTCCAATGATTCAAGAATAGCATGTTTGGACATATGGAAATATTTTCATGATTCTAATCAAATTAGGAGGAATCAAGATGTAATACGCTTGATTTGGAACCAATAATCAATGGAAAATGACCAGGAATTTGAATAAATCTCATAGGAGTTATGAGGAAGAAGTTATACCACTTTCTATTCCGGTGATTCAAGATTAGCGTGTTCGGACATATAGCAATATCTTAATGATTCTATTCAAACCAGGAGGAGCCAAAACGTAAGAAGCATTATTTGGACCATTAATCAGTGGAAAGTGACCAGGAAGTTGAATAAATCTCCTAGGAGTTATGAGGAAGAAGCTATCCCAATTTCTATTCTAGTGATTCAAGATTAGCATGTTCGGACATATAGTAATATCTTCATGATTCTAATCAAACCAGGAGGAGCCAAGATGTAAGAAGCATTATTTGGAACCATTAATCAGTGGAAAGTGACCAGGAAGTTGAATAAATCTCATAGGAGTAATGAGGAAGAAGCTATCCCACTTATTATTCCAATGATTCAAGATTAGCTTGTTCGGACATATGGCAATATCTTCGTGATTCTAATCAAACCAAGAGGAACCAAGATGTAAGAAACTTGATTTGGAACCACTAATAAGTGGAAAGTGACCAGGAAGTTGAATAAATCTCATAGGATTTAGGAGGAAGAAGCTATCCCACTTTCTATTCCAATGATTCAAGAATAGCATGTTCGGACATATGGAAATATCTTCATGATTCTAATCAAATTAGGAGGAACCAAGATGTAATAAGCTTGATTTGGAACCATTAATCAGTGGGAAGTGACCAGGAATTTGAATAAATCTCATAGGAGTTATGAGGAAGAAGTTATCCCACTTTCTATTCCAGTGATTCAAGATTAGCGTGTTCGGACATATAGAAATATCTTCATGATTCTATTCAAACCAGGAGGAGCCAAGAAGTAAGAAGCATTATTTGGACCATTAATCAGTGGAAAGTGACCAGGAAGTTGAATAAATCTCATAGGAGTTATGAGGAAGAAGCTATCCCACTTTCTATTCTAGTGATTCAAGATTAGCATGTTCGGACATATAGCAATATCTTCATGATTCTAGTCAAACCAGGAGGAACCAAGATGTAAGAAGCATTATTTGGAACCATTAATCAGTGGAAAGTGACCAGGAAGTTGAATAAATCTCATAGGAGTTATGAGGAAGAACTTATCCCACTTTATATTCCAGTGATTCGAGATTAGCGTGTTTGGACATATAGAAATATCTTCATGATTCTATTCAAACCAGGAGGAGCCAAGAAGTAAGAAGCATTATTTGGACCATTAATCAGTGGAAAGTGACTGGGAAGTTGAATAAATCGCATAGGAGTAATGAGGAAGAAGTTATCCCAATTTCTATTCCAGTGATTCAAGATTAGCATATTCGTACATATAGCAATATCTTCATGATTCTAGTCAAACCAGGAGGAACCAAGATGTAAGAAACATTATTTGGAACCATTAATCAGTGGAAAGTGACCAGGAAGTTGAATAAATCTCATAGGAGTTATGAGGAAGAAGTTATCCCACTTTCTATTCCAGTGATTCAAGATTAGCTTGTTTGGACATATGGCAATATCTTCATGATTCTAATCAAACAAAGAGGAACCAAGATGTAAGAAGCATGATTTGGAACCAGTAATCCGTGGAAAGTGACCAGGAAGTTGAATAAATCTCATAGGATTTAGGAGGAAGAAGCTATCCCACTTTCTATTCCAATGATTCAAGAATAGCATGTTCGGACATATGGAAATATCTTCATGATTCTAATCAAATTAGGAGGAACCAAGATGTAATAAGCTTGATTTGGAACCATTAATCAGTGGAAAGTGACCAGGAAGTTGAATAAATCTCATAGGAGTTATGAGTGTTAACCTGAAGTGATAAACCATCTCACTAAAGGTTAATGTGCAAAGCTTGGGCAAAACCCACTTAGAGACTGATCAAGGTCTAAGGAGGGTCCAGAAGCTTATGCAGAGCTAGAACAAGATTCAGGAGGGGTTTACTATGAAGGAAGAAGGCTTGGGAGAAGTTTGGGATCAAATGGGTCGATGTGCAAAGTTCGGGTCGTCCGTACTGTACGGCCGTACGGACTGTACGGCCTGTACGGACGGGCCGACCCGGGAAACTTAATATTCGACCATTTGAAGACATTTTAGGTTTGTGCAAAAACCGGGTCAAGTTGTACGGACCAAACCCTAAATCCGTACAACCCTAGGACTTACCTTGCATCCCAAGTCACAGAGAAGCTTCAATGGTGAAGGAAGGAGTCTCGGATGCTTTATGGAAGAAGATGGGATCAGAATGGCATCTTGGAAGAGGATCTGCGAGATGCTCCTTGCTGTGACCGTTTGTGGATAAGGTTGATGCCTTTACAGGTTGGAAAGGAAGGGGAGCTTGGACTATGAACCTGGACAGTTCACTGGACAGATACATTAACCTTGCTAGGCGATTCTCAGCCAAGTTCTCTCTTGACCGGCCAGGCTGTCTCCAAGCATGTGAAGCCTCTGGTCCATTCGTTTCAAAACCTTCCCTTGACTCCACATGCTTACTCTGATATTTTGTAAACCCTAGACTAGCTCTCTTGTCTATTTAAACACTTGTATGTCGATGGTTAATAATCAAGCAGAGAAGTTCTCTCCTTCATACTCTCTTAGTCTCGTTTACTCTCTATTCTCTCAAGTCTCTGGTTACTTAGTCTCTCAATCTCTTTCTCTCATTAGTCTCTCAATCTCTCATACTCTCTCTCACGAATCACTCTCACTCTTCCATTAGTCTCTCGTTCTTCCTCATCAAGTCTCATCCGCATCACCTTCATACTTGTTCTTCATCACTCAAGCACTTGCTCTCTGAAAACTTTCATGGTATCAGAGCCAGGTTGCTCAGTCTCCTGGTGAAGCTTTCGCATCAGTCACAAGCTCTAAAGATCACTCCTTTCAGATCCAGTCCATCCGGATCTAAAGTCCACACCTTTGAAGACAAAGAAGACAGTCTAGCTCATATCCGACCTCAAGATGGAGTCTTCCAGAGCCATTGTCATTCCAGTCATCCTCAAAGGTCCCAACTACCTTCTCTGGTCACGCCTGGTGAAGACAGCCCTTGGTGGAAAGGGGTTATGGAGCCATTGCATCTCAGGTGCTCCAAACTCCTCCAAAGCTGTCGCCTCTCAAGAGAGTTCATCCAGTGGTGATACTGGTTCTCCTATTGTCTCGGAAGAGAAGTGGCAACAAGATGACTACACAGTCTTGACCTTTCTCCAAAGCTCTCTAGAAAGATCTATCCTTGAAGCCTACTCATACTGTGAGACTGCTAAAGAGCTTTGGGAAACCTTAAACAAGATCTATGGTAACATCTCTAACCTCAGCCGAGTCTTTGAAATCAAGAGAGCCATCAACAACCTCTCCCAAGAGAATGAGGAGTTCACGGTTCATCTAGGAAAGTTCAGAGCCCTTTGGTCTGAACTTGAGATGCTGAGACCTCAATCTCTTGACCCAGAAGTGTTGAATGAAAGAAGGGAGCAAGACAAGGTGTTTGGTATGCTCTTGACCCTCAGTCCTACCTTCAATGACCTTATCAAACATATCCTAAGGTCTGAGAAGCTTCCCACGCTTGAAGAGGTGTGTTCCCAAGTCCAAAAGGAGGAAGGTTCACACGGGTTGTTTGAAGCAAAGGAGAGTCCTCTCCTTGCATCACAAGCTGAAGCAGTTCCTCAGTCCCACAAGGCGGCCTACAAGAGGGAGGACAGAAGGGGTCTCAAGTGCGAGCATTGCAAGAGGGATGGACACACCAAGGAGAGGTGTTGGGTGCTTAACCCACATCTCAAACCTGCCAAGTTCAGATGAGCCGTGTCCATAGAGGTTCAAGGAATCAGCTCAGATTCCTTGGGTTGTAAGCAAACCTCCTAAACCCTTAATAAGAGCTTGTGTCTTTGTTTAGTTGTGCATTGAGTGGTGTTTGTGTCCCAGGATCTCCTGGCTTGTTTATTGCATTGTAGTATGTTCCTAGTCGCTTTTGTCATAGCTTATCCATCATGGTTGTCTTGAAGCATTTAGAAGTTGTCTAAGCTCTTGGTTCATGGTTTTGATAATCTGTTTTGCATAAGCATATCTCATTCTGTCTAAGTTCAATCCGGTTGCATTCTGGTTCTAATGCCTTTGTTTAATCCATCAGTGTTTGCTTGCATCATTTAGAAGCTGTCTAGGTTGCTTGCATCATTGGTTTTGATTGGAACTGGTGTGCATAGTCTCTTGTAGCTCTCGGATTGAACCTATTGCATTCATATAGTATTGCTTAGGTTGTTGCATCTATTGTTGCATGAATTTAAAAGCCTAAAGTGTCAGTGTATTGTTGAAAGCATACATTGCACTTTAGTGATTGGAAAATGCTTGATCTTGTTCTTGTGATTAGCTTGTTTCAAGATCATAGCTTGTTGAGGCATTGGTGATCAAACCGGATGTGTGATCTTGGTTTGGTCCCAATGGGATGATCTAATCTTGCATTGAGTTGTGGTGATGTTAGGTACACAAGATACAGTGACAAACCAAACCAAGGTGACAAGATACTGATCTTATGCCATTGCATATCATCACTGGACGAGTCAGTCCACAAACTACAGGAAGTGTAGTGTGATTGAATATGCAATGAGAGGATGATGCCATTGTATGATACCACATGGACGTGTCAGTCCCAAAGTCTACAAGAAGTGTAGAGTGGGTGATCATACAATGAGAGACTACCTTGTGAGGGCTCTTAAGGTGATTCAAACACCATGTGTTCCTGGTATAAGGAAGAGAGCCAAAACTCACAAGGGTTAGGACATCGAGTCTTGGAAAGACTGATGGTTCCTTAAGACCATGGAACTGTATACACTAATCTCACAAGCTTAGCTCCTCCCATAGTCTCGGAGTTAAGCTTGAGGGGGAGTCTAAATATACATGATCCATGGTCCAGTATCAAGCCGTGCAAGGACTTCAACAAAGGATCATCAAACCGGGTCTAGGCAGTGGCGTGTCTATGCAAAGAGGCTGTTCAGAGCAGCCTTGGTTGTGTGCCTATGAAAGCTCAGTTTCAATGCGGCCTCTGTGGTGAGGTGATTGAAAACTGAAGCTGAAAGCTCCACACACCTCTCATCAAAGTTGGTGTTGCCATGAAGAGGTTGCAACCGGCCAAGTGTGAGGGATTCAAGTGACAAAGCAGTCACTCCTCATCTAAACAAAAGGGAAGTAACTTGAACTTAGTCTAGTACAAGTCATTCATCATTTCTTAAACTCGAAATGGTTCTTAAAATGCTTGAATAGATTGGTTCTGATTGTTATGGTTAAATGGAATAAGTTCTAGTGCTTGATCCTTAGTTGAAACCATCATTGATTTTGCTCCATTTAGAAGATTGTCTAAGTTGCTAGAATCTTTGGTTTTGTTTAAACTTTGAGCCTTGCCTAAGTGTCTTATTCTTGTTGATATCTTTGTTAAGTACTGATGCACCTTTAGGATAATGTATCAGGTACCATAACCAGTGCTTGAGCCTCACAGAAGATGATCATGGTCGTTTCCTAGCTTCTCTAAGGTGGCCTTGAAGTCAGTTGAGAGGGGGAGACCCAAACCGGGTCTATGAAGAGGTCAAGCCGAGTTCTATGAGTGTGCAAGCCTTGTGTTGTTGGCTGCACGAGTTTAGGCCACGATCCAGAGTCCTTTGTGTCCAACCACACTGGTTCTAAGGCACAAAGGCTCAATGGCCAATCCCTAGGCCTTGAAAGAACTTACTCTTTCCTTGCCAAGGTTTTATCCCTTAAGGAGGGTTTTCTTTGGTAAGGTTTTAACGAGGAGGGACTTCAGGGTTCCAAGCTTGACTCAGGATCTATAGAGTCAAGCTTGAGGGGGAGTGTTAACCTGAAGTGATAAACCATCTCACTAAAGGTTAATGTGCAAAGCTTGGGCAAAACCCACTTAGAGACTGATCAAGGTCTAAGGAGGGTCCAGAAGCTTATGCAGAGCTAGAACAAGATTCAGGAGGGGTTTACTATGAAGGAAGAAGGCTTGGGAGAAGTTTGGGATCAAATGGGTCGATGTGCAAAGTTCGGGTCGTCCGTACTGTACGGCCGTACGGACTGTACGGCCTGTACGGACGGGCCGACCCGGGAAACTTAATATTCGACCATTGAAGACATTTTAGGTTTGTGCAAAAACCGGGTCAAGTTGTACGGACCAAACCCTAAATCCGTACAACCCTAGGACTTACCTTGCATCCCAAGTCACAGAGAAGCTTCAATGGTGGAAGGAAGGAGTCTCGGATGCTTTATGGAAGAAGATGGGATCAGAATGGCATCTTGGAGAGGATCTGCGAGATGCTCCTTGCTGTGACCGTTTGTGGATAAGGTTGATGCCTTTACAGGTTGGAAAGGAAGGGGAGCTTGGACTATGAACCTGGACAGTTCACTGGACAGATACATTAACCTTGCTAGGCGATT
>CAJHQP010011840.1:0-14018 GCA_905132765.1 Moricandia arvensis
AGGGTCTTAATTGTTAGTCAAAGAACACGTTTTTTTTTGGTGGCCGGTGATGACGGTGGACGGTGGCCGTAATCAAAGAAGACGGTTTGGTAGGTGGTGATTTGTCAACAATCGTGAGCTTCACCAACCTTCAATTTCTCCTATAAATAGAGGCGTATGGTGCAGAGGCAAGAGCATCCCAAAACAAGAAAAACACAGAGGAAACAAAGAGAAGAGGAAGAAAAGCTCGTGTGAGCAAGAAGAAGAAAAAAAAAAAAAACTTTTTTTCCTTAAGAAATTATTATAATTTCTTAAGTGTATTTGGGATCGGGGTGTGTTGAGAGCTTGTAAAAATTTCCCGGTGATAATAAAAAGATCGGTAGCAGGTCCGGGGACGTAGGCAAGGTTGCCGAACTCCGTTAACAATTTTGTGTGTTTTCTTCCCGCTCCCGTAAATTCTGATTTTTTTTCCCACAAAATTTGCCCCGTATTTCCTAACAACTGGTATCAGAGCTACAGTGGGTTACTATTTAAAATAGTGGGTTACTGTTCACAATAGTGATTTTGTGAATAGTGGGTTACTGTCACGAGAATAGTGATTTCGTGAATAGTGAATTTTGTCGGTAACATCGGTTCATCGACGGAGGTGTTTTAAACACGGTGGTTTCAGAAACGATGGGAGGCGAAGACGGTTCAGCACACGGTATCGGGAAATTTGATGGTACAGACTATGCATTTTGGAGAATGCAAATTGAAGATTATCTGTACGGACGGAAGCTTCATCAACCACTGAGCAAGAAGCCTGAGAAGATGGATCGGGCTGAGTGGGAGCTCCTTGACAGACAAGTTCTGGGTGTTATAAGGCTAACACTGTCGAAGAACGTTGCTCACAACGTTGCGAAGGAGAAGACCACTGAAGGGCTCATGAAAGTTCTCTCTGATATGTATGAGAAACCTTCGGCAAATAATAAAGTATTTCTCATGAAGAAACTCTTTCATTTGAAGATGGAAGAAGGTGGCCTGGTTGCCGCACATGTGAACGAGTTCAACACGATTGTCAACCAACTGTCATCGGTTGAAATCGAGTTTGAAGATGAAGTGCGAGCACTGATTTTGTTGGCATCTCTGCCAAATAGTTGGGAGCCAATGCGGGCAGCGGTTAGTAATTCTGTGGGTACTCAAAAGCTCAAATTCAATGATGTTAGAGATCGTATCCTTGCCGAGGAAGTTCGAAAGATAGACTCTGGGGAAGCATCAACGAGCTCTGCTTTCAACGTGGAAAACAGAGGGAGAAACCCAGATAGAAGTAACCGGAGTTATGGCAGATCGAAGTCAAGGAGTGGACGGGGTCAGTCCAAATTCAGACAGCCTGCAGAGTGCTGGAATTGTGGAAAGACAGGCCACATTAAGAAGAATTGCCGGGCACCACCGAAGAAGGAAGACAACACTAGAGGCGGAGCCAATGCAGTGACACGTGAAATCGCTGACGCATTGGTAGTGTCTGTTGATTCCCCGAGGAAAAGTGAAGCTCGTGATGCAGTTGGAAATAACACCAAAGCGTCAATCTCCTATGTCGATAGCCCAATAGATTCATGGGTGCTTGACTCAGGAGCGTCATTTCACACCACACCGCACCACAACATTATGGAGAATTATGTTGCTGGAAATTACGGAAAGGTATATCTCGCTGATGGATTACCTTTGGACATAGTTGTATTGGAGATATCAATTTGAAGTTAAAGGGAAAGAAAGCCTTGTTTGCAAGCTGAAAAGGAGTTTGTACGGCTTGAAACAAGCTCCAAGACAGTGGTATAAAAGGTTTGACAGCTTTATAAAAGGTGTCGGTTTCTTGAGGTGTGAAGCTGACCACTGTTGTTACTTCAAGAGGTTTGAAGAGTCCTACTTGATATTGCTCCTATACGTGGATGACATGCTGATCGTGGGAGCGGACTTGCATGAGATTAATAGCTTGAAGACGAAACTCTCGGAAGAGTTTGCGATGAAAGACCTTGGAGAAGCAAGGCAGATTCTAGGGATGAGAATCAGTAGAAGCAAGGAAGGTCTTAAGCTATCACAAGAGGAGTATGTGAAGAAAGTCCTCAAGAGATTTAACATGGATGATGCGAGGCCAGTCAATACTCCGCTGGCAAGTCATTTTCGGTTATCCAAGGATCAATCTCCAAAGACGGAAGACGAGATGGCATATATGGATAAAGTTCCATATGCTTCTGCTATAGGGAGCCTGATGTACGCGATGATATGTACAAGACCAGACATTGCACATGCAGTGGGAGTCGTTAGCAGGTTTATGAGCAATCCAGGAAAGGAACATTGGGAAGCCGTGAAGTGGATTTTCAGATATCTGAAAGGGAATCCAAGTTTGTCGCTATGTTTCACAAAGTCTGAGAAGGGATTGCAGGGATATGTTGATGCTGACAATGGAGGTGACATTGACAGCACGAAGAGCACAACCGGGTATGTCTACACTTTTGGCGGTACTGCAATTTGTTGGGTTTCAAAATTGCAGAAAATTGTATCTCTATCAAGCTGTGAAGCTGAGTATGTTGCGGTTACGGAGGCAACAAAAGAGATGATGTGGTTACAGTCTTTTCTACAAGAGTTGGACCATGACCAAGGGAAAAGTGTGTTGTACTGTGATAGTAAGAGTGCCATCGACTTGGCAAAGAATCCAGTTTACCATGTGATATCTCTTGATTTTGTTGAGTTTTAGATTCATATTTTAGTTTATTATTATCATTTAGATTAGAATTTAGGCATACTTAGGTATCATTTGCATTGCATATGTCTTATTAGGTGTTGGAGTACCCTTTGATGCATTTGAGGAGGTTTGGGAGCACTTGTGATCCAAAAGGGGTGAAAGATGAGCATGGATGGAGCACTTAAAGAAATCCTCTGTTGCTAAGATTTTGTGGAGACACAGGAAATTGAGTTAGCTTTCTAATGGAAGTAGTTTCAAGTCATTTGAAGATGTAATGAAGAAGTTATGACCAATTTACTGGAGGCATATCCACCCCGCAGCGACCAGCGCGACCCATGGCCGCGGGTTACGTCACCCGCGCCATATCTTGGCGACCTGCTAGACCTCCAGAGCGACCCCTGGCCGCGGGGTAGAGCACCCGCGCGCAAGTTGAAGACCTTCAGAGCGGGCTATGGCTGCGGGGTAGCGTACCCGCGGTGGAGCGCGCGAGCCAACTCGATTTTTAGCCCTCTATATATGTGTTTAGACCCCCAAAACCCTAAATTATCTCATTTTCTCTCTAAAGACTTTGTTTCATTGTAAAAGCTTGAATCTTTTGAATCATTTAAGGAAGTTCTTCATCTTAATTCTTGTTTCTCTTGCTCATTAACATGATTAACCTTGAATCTCACATAGATTTAAGGTTTATCATGGAGTTCATTGAGTAAACATTCTTAGATTCATGGGTTAAGTAGATTAGGGTGATTAGGTGGATGTTTAGGATGATTCTTGCTTGATTAACTTTGTTCTATGGCTTATTAGGTGATTTTAATGCTAGGTTAAGGTTGGGAAACCTAATCTAGATCATAAGTAGTTTCACGCCCGGAAGGTGTTCGATGAAATGCTTGAACAACCTAGTATTGTCCTATACATGTTTGGCCAACGGGAGTTGATGTCAAGATGTTTAGTGGTTAGTAGACTTGTGATTCATGCATGTTTGATTGTGTTAGGCCAACCGGAGTTGATGTCTAATTCATGATTAGCATAGGGATTATTGTCACGGGAGTGGATTAGTCTATTTAAATGAGTTCTAGACCTATAGACTTGTTGATTGTTTTGTTTGAGCATCTTAGATTGAATCTTAATCACCCGATATCGATGATCTTGCCCATGGATCTATCCTTAGTTATTGATTGAAAGTTTGATTCTTGCACTTGTTTCTTGTTTGAATTTGAGATCACTTTGTTTATAATTCTAGGAGTTTAGCTTGTTACAAATCATCAATCTTCTTATTTGCTTAGATTAGGAAAGTTTGTGTATTCTTAGTGTGTAGATCACTAGTTCTCTGTGGTTCGACAATCTTAAATACTACATTGATTTGCTCTGAGGACTAAAAACCCTTATCACCATGCTCGGAAGAAGCACATACATCGTCGATATCATTTCATCAGACAAGCATTGGAAGATGAAATGTTGGTGCTTGAGAAGATCCCAGGAAGTAAGAATCCGGCAGACATGTTAACGAAGGTCGTGCCGCGCGATAAGCTGAGGTTATGTGCAACCTCAGTTGGCTTGTCGGAGTAACAAGCTGGGAAGACCTGCTACATTGATCAAGGTGTGAAGACAGATTTAAATCAGTCTTCAAGTGGGAGATTGTTAGTCAAAGAACACGTTTTTTTTTGGTGGCCGGTGATGACGGTGGACGGTGGCCGTAATCAAAGAAGACGGTTTGGTAGGTGGTGATTTGTCAACAATCGTGAGCTTCACCAACCTTCAATTTCTCCTATAAATAGAGGCGTATGGTGCAGAGGCAAGAGCATCCCAAAACAAGAAAAACACAGAGGAAACAAAGAGAAGAGGAAGAAAAGCTCGTGTGAGCAAGAAGAAGAAAAAAAAAAAACTTTTTTTATTTGGGATCGGGGTGTGTTGAGAGCTTGTAAAAATTTCCCGGTGATAATAAAAAGATCGGTAGCAGGTCCGGGGACGTAGGCAAGGTTGGCCGAACTCCGTTAACAATTTTGTGTGTGTTTTTCCGCTCCCGCAAATTCTGATTTCTCGCAAAATTTGACCCGTATTTCTTAACATTAATCAACTCTTGGATCTGGAGTGTAATGAGGTTATTATGTTAGGAATATGGGGAATGGGAGGAATTGGGAAAACCTCAATAGTCAAGTGTCTCTATGACCAGCTCTCACCTAGGTTTAGAGCTCGTTGTTTCACAGAAAACATTAAGAGTGTTAGTAAAGACCATGATCTAAAGCATTTTCAGAAAGAAATTCTCTGCAGTATCCTCTGTGATGATATTAGCTTATGGAGCGTGGAAGCTGGATGTCAAGAGATAAAGAAGAGACTTGGACACCAAAAGGTTTTTCTTGTGCTTGATGGTGTGGATAAAGTGGCGCAGGTACATGCCTTGGCCAAAGAGAAAAACTGGTTTGGTCCCGGGAGCCGAATCATCATAACAACTAGAGATATGGGTTTGCTCAACACCTGTGGAGTAGAAAACGTTTATGAGGTTAAGTGCTTGAATGATAAGGATGCTCTCCAGATGTTTAAACAGATTGCTTTTGGAGGAGTAGGAGGAGGAGGACTTGCTCTTTCTGATGGTTTTGAACAACTATCAATCCGAGCTTCTCGGCTTGCTCATGGTCTTCCTTCTCCTATTCAAGCCCATGCCTTGTTCCTCCGTGGAAGGAAGGCAGCTCCTGAGGTGTGGGAAGAAGCATTAACTGCACTTGAAAGCAGCCTTGACGAGAATACAATGGAAATCTTGAAACTTAGCTACGAGGGCTTACCAAAACCACATCAGAATGTATTCCTTCATGTTGCTTGTCTCTTCAATGGAGACACTCTCCAGCGTATCACTTCCCTTCTCCATGGCCCCATACCTCAGAGCAGCCTGTGGCTAAGAGTTTTAGCAGAGAAGTCTCTCATCAAAATATCAACTAACGGATCTGTAATCATGCATAAGTTGGTTGAACAAATGGCAAGAGAAATGATCCGTGACGATAGGTCTCTGGCTAGAAAATTCCTCAGAGATCCTCAGGATATTTTCTATGCGCTGACTTTCAGAGATGTAAGCATCTAGACAGTTCTTCTTTTTGTTTGCCAGCACCCTAACATGACCTGTTTCTTGCTTTGTGTTTGTTTGTTTTCCTATCATCAGAGAGGTGAACAAACTGAATGCATGTCCTTACACACATGTGAGATGACCTGTGCATTGTCCATGAAGGCCAGTGTGGTTGGCCATATGCATAACCTCAAGTTTCTCAAAGTCTACAAGCATGTAGACTCCAGAGAGTCAAAGCTGCAACTCATTCCAGACCAACATCTCTTGCCTCGTAGTCTACGGCTATTCCATTGGGATGCATTCCCATTGAGAACCCTGCCTTCTGATGCTGATCCATATTTTCTTGTTGAACTCAATCTGCGTCACAGTGATTTAGAAACGCTCTGGAGTGGAACACCGGTAAATTTTCCTTTGATTCTTTGTGTGTGTTTAATGACACTTTCCTTGTGCAAGAAACACTTCCAACTATTTTCCTTTGTTGCCTAGATGTTGAATAGTTTGAAGAGACTGGATGTGACAGGATCTAAGCATCTCAAGCAACTTCCAGATCTTTCAGGTATCACTAGTCTTGAGGAACTGGTTTTGGAACACTGTACAAGACTAAAAGGCATTCCAGAGAGTATTGGGAAAAAGTCTACAATAAAGAAGCTCAAGTTATCTTACTGTAGAGGCCTTAGAAGTGCCTTGAGGTTTTTTATATGGAAATCTACAATGCAGCAACATATTGGATTGGAGTTTCCAGATGCAAAAGTGAAAATGGATGCACTAATAAACATATCCATTGGTGGAGACATAAGTTTTGAGTTCTGTTCAAAATTTAGAGGAAATGATGAATACATCTCTTTTAACTCTGATCCACAGATCTCTGTCACATCTTCCATGAATATGCAGCAAGCACCTTGGCTCATCTCCGAGTGCAACAGATTCAACTCCCTCAGCATCATGAGGTTCAGCCACAAAGAAAACGGTGAATCTTTCTCCTTTGACAGCTTTCCAGATTTTCCTGATCTTAAAGAGCTAAAGCTAGTGAACTTAAACATCCTGAAGATTCCATCTGGGATTCATGGGATTCATCAGTTGAAATTCCTAGAGAAGCTTGACCTCAGTGGGAATGATTTTGAGAACTTACCAGAAGCTATGGTTAGTCTTTCCCAGTTGAAAACTCTCTGGCTTAGAAACTGCTTCAAGCTCAAGGAGTTGCCTAAGCTAACTCAGTTGCAGACACTGACACTTACCAACTGTAGGAATCTAAGATCATTGATGAAACTTTCTAACACAAGTGAAGATCAGAGAAGATACTCTTTGCTTGAGCTTTGCCTTGAAAACTGCAACAATGTTGAGTTTTTGTCAGATCAACTCAGTCATTTCACTAAGTTGACAAATTTAGATCTCAGTGGCCATGATTTTGACACATTGCCATCAAGCATCAGAGATCTTACCTCACTGGTAACTCTTTGCCTTAATAACTGCAAGAAACTCAAATCAGTGGAAACACTCCCACTGAGTCTTCAGTTTCTTGATGCACATGGATGTGATTCCCTTGAAGCTGATTCTGTACAACATTTTAGAGACAAACCAAACGAAGAGGTGAATATTAATATAATCTGGATACAGTCTCTACTATGATGTTATGTAGTCCTTTTTTGAAAACTATCTCCTTTCTTTTATAGGCACAGCAAAGAACCTGTTTCAAAGAAACTGAGATGCCCATTTATGTAGTGAATCACCAAGCCACAAGGAGCCGCCAAATCAACCACCTTCTCAAGAGAACACCTTCACTCATGTTTCTAGGCATTCCTATCTGCATCACACTAGTAGCTGTTCTTGTCGTTTCTCTCCTGCGTGTTTTCAAGTGAATCTCAAGGCTCAAAACAAGAGAGGTCTCATGAGTCAAACAGTCACCAAACGACTTCCTCAAGGCTTAAAGTATCTGGAAGTAGAAAAACTGAATGCATGTAATTCAAGTACTGAACTCCCTATATACTAGAATTACAGTGTACCTATACATATTTAGTGAAGAAGTTACATCCATAGTATTCAGCAAGGTCGTTTGAACGGTTTGTTCTCTGGTGGTTGATGCATTATGGACCATGACTTGTTCTTCTTCTTAAATGGAGCAGCTTTGGTTATTTCTGAGTAATTGTTGATGGAAGAAAATAAATTTGTGGGAAAATTCACTCCATGTAAACATTATCTTAAATATATAAAAGATCATTTTGTTGTAATGGTTGACTGACTTTTCAGTTACAAGTCAACTCTAAGTGGCCTCATTCTATAGCTCCTCCACATGCGACTCACTTTAGTATTCACACACAGACACAAAGTAAATCTTTATTAAGTTGCTGCTTAGACAAGAAAGTGGACCAGAAACCAAATGTCTTCTTCTTATTCGCTGTTGGCTGGAAGAGAGTTGGATGTGTTCTTGAGTTTCAGCGGTAATTGACATTGATTTCAGTTATGTTTTGTCTCGAAATAGCATCAAGTCTTTTAAATAATAAAGCTGGAAGGAGAAGAGTTTCATGCCAATTGATAGACAAACACTCGAGGCTTTGTCCAAAGTTGCAGTTGTCATGACCTCTGATGAAGAAGCTCTTCTGTCCGGTTCCTTCCTTTATGGTTTGCTCCAGCAAGTAGATTCATTCTAATTACTCAGGACAAGAGTGTTCTTGATGTGTGGAAGATAATGGGAAGCATCAGAAGATGAACATATTGTGGGAGCATCATCACAAAGATCAAACCACAGTAGAAGTAAGAGGTTGAAGCACATGTACCATGTAGTGTTCTGTTTTATCTTTCTCTGTTACCTTGATGTGATAGTATGTCTAAAAGTTTCTAAACGTTTGTATCAAAAGCTCAACATGTTTTTGTATTTCTTGTAACTGCTTTATATAGTTCTTAGATGATTAAAAACTCCGATTAGTTTTTTTTTTTCCTGGACAGATTTTAGTGTAAATTAGAGTGCTAGATATTTGTGATGGGACAAGACAATACAATGCCAGTGTAAAAGACTCATAACTTAGCCATGATCAAGACTAGTTTTTGTAACAGTTCTTCATCAATCTACAAAACTGTATATAAAAGAACCAACTAAGGGTGCAAACATTCGGGATTATGATGAATATTCTAGTTAATTATGAAGAGTAACTTCAAAAAACATATCTTTCTTTCTCAGTTTTATGTCACTAATCCTTAGTTTATTTGTTACAATAGTGTTAATTTAAATTAATTAAACATTCAAGTCGTTGTAATATAGTGGTAAGTATTCTTGCCTGTCACGCGGGTGACCCGGGTTCGATGCCCGGCAACCGTGATAACCAACTACCCCACGAAACCTTGTGCTTATTTATGCAACAAACCAGATTTCAGATCATTCAAATATCACTAGTCTTGAGGAATTGGTTTTGGAATCACTGCACGAGACTAGACTCCTTCCTAATGCACTAAGTACTGAATCATCATCAAGCCACAAGTATCTGCCAAATCATCCACCTTCTCATGACAACACCTGCACTCATGTTTCTAGGCATTCCTATCTGCATCTCGCCAGTGGCTGTTCTTGTCGTTTCTCAGTGAACCTCAAGGCTCAAAACAAGAGAGGCCTCAATAGCAAGTCACCAAACGACTTCCTCAAGGCCTAATGTATATGGAAGCTGAACAAACTGAATGCATGTAAGTCAAGTACTGAACAAACTCCATATATACTAGATTACAATGTACTTACAAATACATATTTAATGAAGTTACATCAAATAATATTCAGTAGAAACTCCTCACTTTGCACCATTTGAGATAAAATCATTTCTCACTTGACGATTTATAGGAGTCATAATAACCTCACTAAAGTAAAAGGCAGATTATCATACACACCTACGTACTCTCTGTTAATTTAAGGTTAAGAGATAATGCCATATTTTTGTATTTTCTAATTAAATTAAACTTGTGGATTAAGGGATATGGATTATCTGACATGGCCAACAACATTAGCAATCGAATAAAAGTAGTACTGAAACAAGCAGTAGCGTATTTTCAAGTGAACCTCAAGGCTCAAAACAAGAGAGGTCTCATGAGTCAAACAGTCACCAAACGACTTCCTCAAGACTTCAAAAGTGTGTCTTCTTCTGCAATTTTCCAGTGACAAACTCTTAAATGTCTGAGGTGCCTTGCCACTTCTGTTTGGCTAAGAGTGTCAAGAGTCGTGGGGTTAGAATCCAACCAACAAGGCCTTGAACTCTAGCTTCGCCAGCTTAGCGTGCTTCATATGACGTGCTCAGATGTTTCCCAACTCCTTCCGTAGTAAAATTATCATTACGTCAAATACAGCTGTTTTTTGGTCATGGAGATAACTAGACATTTCTACAAACTATGCTGAAAGGAAAGTAGCATAACTTCATCTTATATTTTACAACCTATCCCTCCCCATTTTTCATTCGCCTCCATCGAGTATTGTTGAACAAAATATGTAACCCGCTATGATCATATAAAGATAAGAACAAAAAAATGAAATAAGATATGATAATATATAGTGCAGGAGAGAGCACACTGTTTCAAAATCTGGTTTTGAACTTGTTCTGAGCTTTCAAGTCTTGGAACTTTCTCTGAGCCTTCAAGTCGACCACTATGATCGAGACATTTTCTCTGCTTCCTTTCTGCAGAGCGAGTTTGGAGAGATAGTCAGTCGCGTCTTGGCACGCGTGGTCTTCCCCTACACCTCTCTCAGCCAAAGGCAATGCTCCATTCTTCTTGTGCCACAATAAGATCCGTTTCCTTGCAAAATCGCAAACTTCTTGGCTACTCATTACGTCCCAAAGTCCATTGCTGGCCAAGATAAGAAAATCGTCTTCTCTTGCTCGTGGCATAAACGTCACTTCGGGATCTGGTATTACATATGGTTTCAGATATGCGTCACCTGAAAAAGATGCAGAGAAGATCCTAGTGAGAAGAGATCTAATGCTTTTGCAAAAACTGTAACAGAAAGTAATTGCAACTTTGACCTACCAGTGGACCTGGACATGGTGACAACGCCAGAAACACGAGCGCCATGCCATTTTGTAACTTTTCCTCCAGCTCTCTCTATTATTGCATGCTCATCTTCTCCATCTTTCTGCAAAAGGACGGTAAGAAGTCTCAATACTCTGTATGAATGACCATTTTAAAATTTCGAACACAATTGATGGATTATTTACTTTGCCACGGAATAAAACTGCTCTTGAATCGCCACAGTTGGAAACAATTATATGTGACGAGCAGACCAACGCAACCACTGCGGTAGATCCAAAAGTTTCAAGAGCAAAAGCCTTAAGAACCTTATCAGAAGAGCCAACACCAAGGCTGCTGATTTTCCCTGTAACCTCATCGACCACCCTTAGAAAACAACTGGTAAAAACTTTCTTCCACAGGACTTTCCTGTCCTCGTCAGTGTCCCTCTTGCACAGTTCTGTAATCCGTTCGATTTCTTCAGCCAAAGCAAAATGGATTCTCTCACGACAATATTCAGCAACCTGCAAAATTTCCATATCAAGCAAAGTTATCATTAGATACACAAGCTATTGGGTTCAACTCTTTTGCTAAAGCAATAAAGAGTTGCAAATAAAGCGGACCTGAGAGCCCCCATGGCCATCATATACACCAAAAAAATGACAAGGGACGTGTGTGAGACTTGTGCTCATCACTTCATCATCTTCCATAAGCATTTTGATGGGTATTTTCAGAAAATGTGGTACAGCAGTCACAGCATCTTCCATTTCAAGTCTATCCCCACAAATGGAAACTGTGGCCCAAAGAGGTATACAATGTAGTTCATAGACGCTTTTGCTTTGTATTCCTACACTGTGATTTTCTTCAGGCAACCCAATGACTACCTCCGAAGCTGTCACGTCAGAACCATCAACCATATTCACGTTGTCATCATCTGGTTTGCCAACACTACTAACTACCACATCAATAGAACCTACTTCCGCTTTGCTCCTATCTTTGTGCGTTTCAAGTTTCAGCAATACGCTTTCCCACTCGTGTCCACTTTTCCCACGTAGTAATGAGCCGAGTACTTGAAGTGATAAAGGAATTCTTCCAGCAAGCTGGACAGCACGAACAGAGAGCTGTCTGAAACGTGTAAAAGGTGATTTCTCCGTGAAAGCGAAATAATAGAAGAGCTGAAGAGCTTCGTGGACTCTCAGACACTTGACTTCATAGACATGTTTTATGCCATTCCCTACAAGCAAATTCTCGTCCCTGGTCGTCACCATAACTCTGCTGCCTGCACCAAACCAGGTGGCGACTTTCTGAACATCCTTTATCTGTTCATTATTATCCACACCATCAAATACGAGCAGAACTTTACGGTTTCGAAGCCTTGCTTTGGCAACATCAGAGCCACTTTTAGAACTACTTTCTGCTAGAGCCTCTCGTTCGATATTTTTCCACAGCAGCTCTTCCTGTAAACCTGATGGACCATGGCCTTGATAAATCTTTCCAACATTTTCTAGAAAAATGTGGGTATGAAAACATTGCATGGTCTCCTCGTACACACATCTTGCAAGCGTCGTTTTGCCGATACCTCCCACTCCCCAGATGCCAACAAAACGAACTTCATTGCCAGATTCCAACTCCATCAACCCACACACGGCTTGCAAATGACAATCCATCCCTACATAGTTCGATGTGGGGTTCCTTGAAAGAGACCTGTCCTCGTCATCCGGTACACCAAAGTCACTTATCTCTTTTCCTACAGTACCTTGGTCAGATAATTGTTCGTATTTAGAAATTACCTTCTCCCACTCTTCCTTGGGTTTACCAAATAATTCTGAGCCGATTGCAGCAATTTTCCCAGGATAACCATCGCCAATCTTAACAGCACGGGTTAAGAGATGTTCATAACCGCTAAGAGGATCAATTTGATTAAGGCTCAAGAGTTCAAGAGCTTCATAGAACTCAAGGGGTTCAACTTGGTACAAAAGTGTTATCCCACAGGCAAGAAGCAACTGATTGTCTTCACATATCACAATGACTCTGCTCCCTGGACCAAACAGTTTAGCGTCCTCCATGATGATACATAATTGTTCAGCTGTCTCCACACCTTCTACAACAAGGAGAACCCTTCGGTCCGCGAGCCACTCTGTGTCATCATCACAAGAGATCATGTATCTACCACCTGACGCTTGAATAAGTTCTGATAGAAGCTTTTGCCTTAAAACGAATGGGTTGTGTTCTTGATTAAATCTACTGACATGTCCAAGAGAAACATGAACATCAAAAGAGTGTGAGATCTCTCTATATAGACATCTCGCAAGTGTTCTTTTGCCAAGGCCTTCCCGACCCCAAATGCCAATCTCACGGACTCGGTCGGCTTTGGACTCTATACTCAACAATTCATACATGCTCCGCATACGTAGATCCATCCCCACAAGTCCACCAAATCTAGCAGAGATCAGTTTATGCCAAATGTCATTTGTGATTTTCAGTATCAGCTCCGAGTCGTCCTTCCTTGAGAGTAAAAAAAAGCAAGAACAAATAAAAAGCTAAAAAAAAATGGAAACTATGAGGAGACAAGCACAAGTTAGGTCGTGGAAATACCATTTGTCTGAATGTTCGCCAGAAAAGCAGGACAGCTCCATCAGTGCCTTCCATATTCCCACCTTGTCTGGTTTTTGGGTCTGATCAGTGGCAAATTCTTCGGCCTGTCTTTTTACATCGCAAGGGTCTACTCCATAGTAGACTGGAAAGATAGTGACGTAACCGCTACGCTGATAATTTAGAATTTCTTGAAGCTCTTTAAGGATCATCCAACTCGAAGAGGAGACATAGTTCTTAGATACCACGACAATGACTATTTTCGAGGCTGGGATAGCAGCCAGGCGAATCTCAAAGGGTTTTGTTTCATCTTTGAAGACGTGAATACCCTTTTGTTCCAACGAACGGTAGAGATGGCTGACAAAAGTCCTGCCGATGTCTTCCCCTGTGAAACTCACAAACACGTCGTACCTGGTGGTTGAAGAGAAAGCCATCAAGAAGAGAGAGAGAGAGAGAATGAATCGCAGATGAAGAAAGTCTTTGTTTCTTGTTTTTTTTTTTTTTTATATATTCGTCGTGTAAACTTGAAGTGGTGCATCGTTGACTTTTTTTTAAATCTTTGCATCCCATCCAGATCAGAGAGCAAATGTCTCCATCTTCTTCCTCTTTCCGCTACGGTGTTTTCCTGAGCTTCCGTGGAACTGATACGCGGAGAACCTTTGTGGCTCATCTGCATAAAGCTCTTGTTGACAGAGGAATCGTCAC
>CAJHQP010011841.1:0-14017 GCA_905132765.1 Moricandia arvensis
ATGGCTCTGCTACTCTTTGGTTCAAGCTTGTTCCTTTGTTCCCCTGGAGTTAAGACAAAGCACAAGCAACCAAATACCCGAAGGTGATCTATAGATGGTCGATGTTTGTTTAATACCTCATGTGGAGACTGGTCTTGCAGAACCTTGGTAGGGATTTTATTGATCAAGTAGCAAGCTGTCATCACAGCATCTCCCCAAAATCTCTTAGGTACATTGGTATGGAACATCATGCTTCTGGCTACCTCCATAAGATGTCTATTTTTTCTCTCTGCCACACCATTTTGTTGTGGAGTATATGGACAGCTGGTTTGATGGATCACCCCATGTTTTGCTAAGTGTTGCTTGAATGCACTGCTGGTGTATTCTCCTCCATTATCTGATCTAAAAATCTTTATCTTGGCATTGTAATGGTTAGAGACATAAGTTTGAAAATTTATGAATGCATCTAACACCCTATCTTTTGATTGCAGCAGAGTGATCCATGTATACTTTGATTTCTCATCTATGAATGTCACAAAATACTTATGATGTTCTCTAGATGCACATGGAGCAGTCCACACGTCAGAGTGAATTAAATCAAAGCAACTTTCATAGATTGTACTAGATTTAGGAAACACAGTTTTGCAATGCTTTCCTAAGATACAAGCTTCACAATCTTTTTGAAATGAAATACTAGGCAACATGATGTTCAAGGCACGAGAATGAGGATGTCCTAATCTAGCATGCCACATTACATCTTTAGGGAAATTAAAACTTGAATTTAAAGCATAAGATAAATCAGCTGAATGCTTGGGGTCTTCAAGCAAGTACAAGTCTCCCTTGGTCACACCTTGGCCAAGCAACCTACTAGTTTCAATATCCTGAAAGTAGACATCATTAGGGGTGAAGGTAACACTGCAATTCAAGTCATTGGTGGCCTTTTTAACTGATAACAGATTAGAGGTGAAGCTAGGCATATAAAAGGCTTTAGAATCCTTATTAAACAACCTAAGATCACCTATTCCTTTAATAGGTACTTTTTCTCCATTAGCAATCATGACATTTCCTAAGGCAGGAACGATGTTCTTAATCAAGTTCAGATCACTAATCATGTGGTGGCTAGCTCCTGAATCTATAACTAAGGGTTTTGACAATTCAGAACCAGTTAGAGCATTCATGGAGATACCACTAGTTGAAGCATGTAAAGAAGTACCAAGTGTGTTACCAGAATTGTCCTTGAGGAGTTTGATGAGAGCCTCAATGTCAGATCGCTTGATGGATTCATCTTGAGTGTTCCTCAAGGTTGAACAGCTACTGGATGCCAAAGCCTTTCCTTCACCAGCTGCATTTCTAGAGCGCATGGTCCCTGGATCAGTTTGTTCACCCATATCACCAGAGAAATTGGCTCTTGCATCATTGTAGGGAGTCCTGAACTTCTGAGGTTTGAGATGAGGATGGAGAATCCAGCACTTGTCTTTTCCATGGCATTTCTTCTTGCAGTGATCACAGACCCATATCTTCTTGTCTTCATGCTTGTAGGCGCCTTTGTTTGCAACACCTTCAGCCTGGTTCACCAATACAAGTTCCCCTTTGCCTCCAAAGAGCCCCACTGAGCCTTGCTCCTTCTGGATTTGAGCACACACCTCCTCCAGAGAAGGCAGCTTCTCTGCTCTTAACATGTGTTTGATCAGATCATTATAGCCTGGATTTAGGGTCAGCAACAGGGAAAACACCTTGTCTTGCTCTCGCCTATCATTCAGGGCAGTAGCATCCACAGTAGGTGGTCTCAGCATTTCCAACTCAGCCCACAATGCTCTGAACTTGCCAAAGTGTTGGTTGAAGTCCATGCTTTCCTGGTGCAGTGAATTGATAGCCCTCTTGACTTCAAAAACTCGACTTAGATTTGAAATGTTGCCATACACCTTTTGTAGTGTATCCCACAACTCTTTTGAGCTCTCACAGTATGAGTAAGCTGTCATGATAGATGGTTCCAGGCTGTTTTGAATGATTGACAGCACCATGAGGTCCTCCTGACCCCATTTGTTGTCGACAGCAACCACCATCTCCCCACCATCTTTATCTTTGATGGTTTTTGTTGGAGCTTCTCCACTGGAAACATGTTCCCATAAGCCCCTTCCTCCAAGAGCTGTCTTGGCCAACCTTGACCACAGCAGATAGTTTACCCCAGCTAGAGTCACTGGTATTACCACTAGTTTAGCATTCTCCATCTTGAAGTGCTTTTGTCCAGTGGATAAAAGGGTGAATCAAGATTTTCGAACTGAAACAAGATCCAGCAAGAAGTAACAAGATTTTTGAAATAGAACAGAGAAGAAAGTGAAGGAGAATAGAGGAAAACAGGAGTTATTTGAAAAGAACCAGATTAGGAACTGGAAAACAGAGTAGAATTTCGAAATGGAGTGAAGAAGGAACTGGAAGAACAAGAAGGAACAGAGTATATTGCGGAAGAACTAAGTGAGAATTGAGAGAATAAGGTCTCAAGAGCTTTAATGCTCTGATACCATGTGAGTTTATGAGAATTAAAGAGAGATTAAGTCAAGAACAGAGGAGTTCTGCTCAAGAACATGAAGAACAGCAAGAGAGAGAGGAGAATTTCGAGTGAGAGAGAGAGAGAGAGTTTAGGGAACCAGAATTGATTTTTATTTCCCTTACCCTATTCAGAAACCTAATACAGAGTATTTAAAGACAAACAATGGGCACAAGTGGGCACAAGTCGCCAAGGAAAAGAATAAACAAAGAGGAGAGAGGTCTGGTAGGTTCAGACTGAAAATGACAGGTCCTAAGCCTTAACCAAACATGTGATCTCTGATTCAAACCTTCTCCAACGGATCTCTGCCTCTTCTGCCGACATGAAACCATTTAAATAAGTCTCCTTGAGTCTCTTAGGTCTCTTTTAACAAGGCAGATGGATAGCTTGCACCAGAAGGTATCTTTTAGGTTGTACGGACAACCTTGCTTCTCAAGGCAACTCCAAACTTGATTATTATGAAACCATCCATTCTCCTTGTTCTTTATTGCTTCATCTCAACAATTGCAAATCTGTTTTTCCTAAATCAATGACCATCTATGAAAACTGCTTTGATTTGATTCACTCTGATGTGTGGACAGCACCTTGTGCTTCTAGGGAGAACCATAAATATTTTGTTACCTTCATAGATGAAAAATCCAAATATACTTGGCTCACTTTGATTCAAAGTAAAGATAGGGTGTTAGAAGCTTTCATTTGTTAGAATAAGTGGATTTAGTATCTGGTTTAGTGAAGGAGATGAAGAACAGGAAGAACTAGAGAGAGAGAGAGAGGAGAGAGAGAGAGAGAATAAGGAGAGAGAGAGAGAACAGAAAGAATAGATTAATGAGGAATAATTTCCTTGCTTTGTTTGGTAACAAACAAAGATATAAATAAGCTTAATCTAGACACACCAGGACAACAAGAATAATAAACGAATACTCCAGAAGAAGACAGAATGGTGCAGCAGCTCGCCAGGGCAGCAGGGCTTGATAGTGACCTGACCTAAATGGTCCCAAGGATTCAAATTCTTAACTCAGCATGTGACTTCTGCCTCCCTTCTGGTTCCTCAACGTCCCTAAATGTTTAGTCAAGTCTGGTTAGCTTCTTCTGGTTAAGGTAACTTAGTTACTGATCCTCTCATCCCTTTGTCTTTCCTTGCACGCCAAGTTAGGTCTTGTACAGACAACCATGCACTGCAAGTTAGGTTGTACGGACAGACTTGTAATACAAGTTACCTCCATTTGCTTCATTCTTCTTCTGATTGTATTGTCATTCATCTCTTCATGCCTTCATGTCAATACTCCCCCTCAAGCTTGACTATGGGAACCAGTCAAGCTTGGCAACCATGAAGCATTCCCTCATTAAAACCTTAACTTGAGAAAAAACCACTTGGGATAAAAACCCAAGCCAAGGAAAAAGAGTAAAATACTTCATGGCAAGGAGACTAGTGACGAGTGAGGTCTATGAGTCCAAGCTTAGGATGAATGAACTTGTTGAACAGAGGTCTTAATATGGTAGAGGAAGGCTTATGAAGAGGAGAGGAAATGGTTTGGATCAGTCCGTACATGTCCGTACAACTAGGCCGTACAGGCCGTACAACTTGGCCGTACAAGTGGGTGAAGAAGTTTACCGCGGACGAGGAAAGTTACCCGGGTAGGAGTAACTCGACCCAGAGTTACTCTTACTAGTTACCAAGCGGACCAAGCTTGACTGAGGCGCGCGTTTGACAGGCTGGCTCGTGCTGGAAGAGGATCTGGTCAAGATGCCAAAGGAATCTCACGTGTGAAGCTCTCCAGCCACAAGTTTGAATTAGGCGCGCCTAAGACCGGTTGACTCCACATGCTTGGTGAGAAAGCTTATCCTAAACCTTATCTTTTATCCGTTGTAAACCCTTGCTTCCTCTCCTATATATATTTGTAACCTCTGTTCATTAATCAATAACACGAAATCTTCAGTCTCCTCTCTTAGTCTCTCTCAATAGTTTCTAGTCTTTCTCGTCGAGTCTCTTCTTCTTTAGTCTAAATCTCTCTCTAAGTCTCTTATTCTCGTTCTATTCTCTTAATCTCTATCAATCTTTCATGGTATCAGAGCCAGGTTCTCTCGAATCTGGGTTCTTTTGATCTGTTCTTGCTCAAAGTCTCAACCTTTCCGTTCATAAAGTGAAAGGTTCAACCTTTTTGATTCAAAATGGAGAGTATGAAGACTACTGTCATTCCGGTTACTCTCAAAGGTGGAAACTGCCTTCTTTGGTCTCGTGTGGTGAAGACAGCCGTGGGAAGTAAGGGCCTTTGGAACCATGTTCTTGAAGACGAAGCTCCGAAGCTCATTACTCGTGAAGGCGACAAAGAAGTGGTGGTTTGTGATGAACTTAAGTGGATCCAGGAGGATAATATGGTGATGTCCATCCTCCAGAGCTCTCTGGATCCATCGATCTTGGAGGCCTACAGCTACTGTGAGAAGGCGAAAGATCTATGGGATACTCTCCAAAAGGTGTATGGAAACATTTCAAACCTCACACGAGTGTTTGAGATCAAGAGGGCTATCAACAGCCTAGCTCAAGAAGACATGGAGTTTACTAAACATTTGGGAAAGTTCCGGGCTTTATGGTCTGAACTTGAGATGCTAAGGCCTAGCACTACAGATCCGGATGAGTTGAATGAGAGGCGTGAGCAAGACAAGGTCTTTGGGCTCTTACTCACACTCAACACTACCTACAATGATCTGATCAAACATATCCTTAGATCCGAGAAGCTCCCCACTCTTGAAGAAGTTTGTGCTCAAATCCAGAAGGAACAAGGGTCCTTGGGACTATTTGGAGGAAAGGGGGAGCTTACTCTTGCAAACCAAGCCGAGGTGCCTCAAGCTAACCGAGTTCATAGGTATGAAGATAGGAGGGGTGCTGGGAACTTTGAAGACAGGAGGTTCAATGGAAACTGTGATCATTGCAAAAGGCATGGTCATAAGAAGAGTCAGTGCTGGATACTCCATCCTCACCTCAAGCCGGCCAAGTTCATGAAGGAAAGGGAAGGAAGAGCTAATGTGACCTATGGAATAGGTGATCAAACGGGTGCTGGAACTTCAACCAAGGGAAATGAGACAGAAGGGCGTGAAGGAGGTGAGAGCAAGGCCCTGGTGACCTACACTGCCCACCAGCCACGTCTCAATGAGCATGAGTTCATCCGCCGGTCTGAGATGGATGCTCTCATCAAAATGCTCAAGGATAATGGTAACACTCTTGGTAATGTCAAAGGGTGTTCATTTGGTGCATATAGGGTTGCTAGTATTGTTGAACAACCGGATAGCCTTCACACTGATTCTAGGATGATTGGTCATTCTCATACTGCTCATAACATGTCTAAACCTTTGATAGTAGACTCTGGTGCATCTCATCATATGATTAGTGATACTCGTCTTATTAGAGATATAGAACCGGCTAATGGACATGTAATGATAGCAAATGGAGATAGAATACCAATAAGAGGTGTAGGCAAACTGAAACTGTTTAACAAAGAATCTAGAGCCTTTTATATGCCTGAGTTTACTTCAAACTTACTCTCTGTCAAGAAGTGTACCACTGATATGCATTGCAATGTCATATTTAGTCCTAATGATGTCAAGTTTCAGGATATTGAGAGCAGCCGATTGATTGGGCAAGGAGTAACCAAAGGAGATCTTTATATGCTTGAAGAGCTTAGTTCTGTGCCCGATCATAGATGCTCGTTTACTTCTGTTTCTGCTTCTGTTTTAAATAAGAAGGCTTTGTGGCATGCTAGACTAGGGCACCCTCATGTTAGAGCTTTAAACTTAATGGTTCCAGGTGTTTTGTTTGAAAATAATGATTGTGAAGCTTGTATTTTAGGCAAGCATTGTAAGACTGTGTTTCATAAATCGTCAACCATCTATGAGCATTGCTTTGATTTGATTCACTCTGATGTTTGGACTGCACCTTGCTTATCTAGAGAGAATCACAAGTATTTTGTAACATTCATAGATGAGAAGTCTAAATACACCTGGATAACCTTGATTCCATCTAAAGATAGGGTTCTTGATGCATTTAGAAATTTTCAAAACTATGTGACTAACCAGTTTAATGCCAAGTTGAAATTTTTTAGATCACATAATGGAGGGGAGTACACTAGCCAAGCATTCAAGCAACACCTATTTCAACATGGCATCCTCCATCAAACAAGTTGCCCTTACACACCTCAACAAAATGGTGTGGCCGAAAGAAAGAACAGACACCTCATGGAGGTGGCAAGGTCGATGATGTTCCAGGCCAATGTACCAAAGAAGTTCTGGAGTGATGCAGTGTCTACAGCATGCTACTTGATCAACAGAACACCAACCCGAATCCTTGAAGACTGAAAGTTTTCAGAGAGCAAGTGCTTGAGTGATGAAGAACAAGTATGAAGGTGATGCGGATGAGACTTGATGAGGAAGAACGAGAGACTGATGGAAAAGTGAGATTGATTCGTGAGAGAGAGTATGAGAGATTGAGAGACTAATGAGAGAAAGAGATTGAGAGACTAAGTAACCAGAGACTTGAGAGAAAAGAGAGAGTAAACGAGACTAAGAGAGTATGAAGGAGAGAACTTCTCTGCTTATTATTTACCATCGACATACAAGGGTTTATATAGATAAAGAGAGCAACAATAGGGTTTACAAGGTTTGAAATGAGTGAACCAGAGGCTCTACACGTTCTGGATACAGCCTGGCTGGTCAAGGGTGAACTTGGCTGAGAATAGGCCACCAATGTGCATGTATCTGTCCAGTGAACAGTCCAGGTTCATAGTCCAAGCTCCCCTTCCTTTCCAGCCTGTAAAGGCATCAACCTTATCCACAAACGGTCACAGCAAGCAGCATCTCGCAGATGCCTTCCTAGATGCCATTCTGATCCCATCTTCTTCTCCAAACCATTCGAGACTATTTCTTCACCATTGGAGCTTCTCTGTGACTTGGGATGCAAGGTAAGACCTAGGGTTGTACGGATTTAGGGTTTGGTCCGTACAACTTGACCCGGTTTTTGCACAAACCTAAAATGTCTTCAAATGGTCGAGAATAATGTTTTCCGGGTCGGCCCGTCCATACGGTCCGTACAGTCCGTACGGCCGTACGGTACGGACTGCCCTATTTTTGCACATCGACCATTTGCTCCCAAATTGCACCCAAGCCTTCTTCCTTCATAGTAAACCCTTCCTGAACCTTGTTCTAGCTCTTCATAATCTTCTGGACCCTCCTTAGACCTTGATCAGTCTCTAAGTGGGTTTTGCCCAAGCTTTGCACATTAACCTTTAGTGAGATGGTTTATCACTTCAGGTTAACACTCCCCCTCAAGCTTGACTCTATAGATCCTGAGTCAAGCTTGGAACCCTGAAGTCCCTCCTCGTTAAAACCTTACCAAAGAAAACCCTCCTTAGGGATAAAACCTTGGCAAGGAAAGAGTAAGTTCTTTCAAGGCCTAGGGATTGGCCATTGAGCCTTTGTGCCTTAGAACCAGTGTGGTTGGACACAAAGGACTCTGGATCTTGGCCTAAACTCGTGCAGCCAACAACACAAGGCTTGCACACTCATAGAACTCGGCTTGACCTCTTCATAGACCCGGTTTGGGTCTCCCCCTCTCAACTGACTTCAAGGCCACCTTAGAGAAGCTAGGAAACGACCATGATCATCTTCTGTGAGGCTCAAGCACTGGTAATGGTACCTGATACATTATCCCAAAGGTGCATCAGTACTTATCAAGGTTAGACAAGGCTCAAAGTCTAAACAAAACCAGAGATTCTAGCAACTTAGAAAATCTACTAAATGAAGCAAGATATCAAAGATGGTTTCAACTAAGGCTCAAGTTCTAGAACTTATTCCATTTTCACAATCAGAACCAATCTATTCAAGCATTTGGTTGGACACAAAGGACTCTGGATCGTGGCCTAAACTCTTGCAGCCAACAACACAAGGCTTGCACACTCATAGAACTCGGCTTGACCTCTTCATAGACCCGGTTTGGGTCTCCCCCTCTCAACTGACTTCAAGGCCACCTTAGAGAAGCTAGGAAACGACCATGATCATCTTCTGTGAGGCTCAAGCACTGGTAATGGTACCTGATACATTATCCCAAAGGTGCATCAGTACTTATCAAGGTTAGACAAGGCTCAAATTCTAAACAAAACCAGAGATTCTAGCAACTTAGACAATCTACTAAATGAAGCAAGATATCAAAGATGGTTTCAACTAAGGCTCAAGTTCTAGAACTTATTCCATTTTCACAATCAGAACCAATCTATTCAAGCATTTTAAGAACCATAGAGATGATGAATGACTTGTAACAGATTGAGTTCAAGTTACTTCCCTTTTTGTTTGAAAGAGGAGTGACTGCTTTGTCACTTGAATCCCTCACACTTGGCCGGTTGCAACCTCTTCATGGCAACGCCAACTTGATGGGAGGTGTGTGGAGCTTTCAGCTTCAGTTTTCAATCACCTCACCACAGAGGCCGCATTGAACTGAGCTTTCATAGGCACACAACCAAGGCTGCTCTGAACAGCCTCTTTGCATAGGCACGCCACTGCCTAGACCCGGTTTGGTGATCCTTTGTTGAAGTCCTTGCACGGCTTGATACTGGACCATGGATCATGTACATTTAGACTCCCCCTCAAGCTTAACTCCGAGACTATGGGAGGAGCTAAGCTTGTGAGATTAGTGTATACGGTTCCATGGTCTTAAGGAACCATCAGTCTTTCCAAGACTTGATGTCCTAACCCTTGTGAGTTTTGGCTCTCTTCCTTATACCAGGAACACATGGTGTTTGAATTGAAATCTTTAGAGAAAAAAAAACAGAGAATAGGGAGAATAAAGAGAATAGAGAGAATGGAGAGAATACTCAGCTTCTTATTCTCATTTTCGTGGCTTTACAAGAGTTTTAAAGACAGATAGAAGAGAGAGAGAGAGAGAGAGAGAAACATAAGTGCATGACAGCTGTTTTCCAGCAGATCTAGTTTTGAATTTCAAACTGCCTGAGTCTTCTTCAAGTCTTCTTCCTCTCTTCTCTTGATCTCTTCTTGGTATTAATGTCTTCATGTACTCACTTATTTCAACACTCCCCCTCAAGCTTGACCATGTGGAACAAGTCAAGCTTGGAATGCCATGAGATCTTCCTCATTAAAAACCTTACCAAAGAAAACCTTCTTTAGGGATAAAACCTTGATAAGGAAAAGAGTAAAGACCTCATGACGAGGGGATCAGTTGTTTGGAGTAAGATCAATGAGTCCCAACCTTGAAAGGATGGACTCCATTGTCTTTAATCTCGCAGCCTTGGTGAACACATCCGCAAGTTGATCCTCGCTCCTTGTATAGCATGGCAATGTCACTCCTGAGACAATCATCTGCCTCACCTTATGACAATCAACTTCTATGTGCTTAGTTCTCTCATGGAAGACTGAGTTAGATGCAATATGAATTGCTGCTTGATTATCACAATGTATTGTCATAGGAGAGGTGTGTTCAATCTCCAGATGCTTGAGAATACCTTTGATCCATACCAGCTCATTTGTCAGCTTCAACATAGCTCTATACTCCGCCTCAGCACTTGAGCAGGAGATAACCTTTTGCTTCTTACTCTTCCAAGTAACCAGGTTTCCTCCAACGAATGTACAATACCCAGTAGTTGATTTCCTATCCACTCTATCTCCTGCCCAATCAGCATCACAATACCCAACTACTTCTGTACTGCCATTACATCCCATCCAAACTCCTTGTCCAGGAGTTCCACTCAAGTACCTCAGTATCCTATCAACCATTTTCCAGTGATGGACCTTTGGAGCCTCCATATGCTGACTTACTTGATTCACTGCAAAGCATATATCTGGTCTTGTGATAGTCAAGTATATCAGTTTTCCAACCATCTTCCTGTAAAGTTTAGCATCCTCAAACAGTTGTTTTTCTTCAATCTCCCCCTCAAGTAAAACCTTGTACCCCTCTTCAAGAGGTGTCTTGGCTGTCTTTCCTCCAAGCACGCCAGCTCCCTTTACCATATCTAGAGTATACTTTCTCTGATTCATGAACAGACCCTCCTTAGATCTGCATATCTCAATACCCAAGAAGTACTTCATCTCCCCCAAGTCCTTGATATCAAACACAGACTTGAGAAAGTCTTTAGTGGCTTGAATCCCTGCCTTATCATTCCCTGTGATGATCAGATCATCCACGTACACCAGAATAACAATGATCCCTGAAGGTCCTGTTAAGGTGAAGAGAGTATGGTCTAATTCAGACTTCCTGAAGCCTCTTCCATTCAGAGTAGTGCTTAGCTTCCTATACCATGCCCTTGGTGATTGTTTCAGCCCATATATAGCCTTCTTCAATCTCAAAACATTTCCTGGCTTTACTAGATACTCAAAACCAGGAGGAGGACGCATATATACTTCATCCTCAAGCTCTCCTTGCAAGAAAGCATTCTTCACATCCATCTGCCACAAATCCCACTCCAAATTGGTTGCAACTGATAGGATGATTCGAACTGTATGTAGCTTGGCAACAGGAGCAAATGTGTCAATGTAATCTTCTCCATAGGTTTGTGTAAACCCTCTTGCTACCAATCTGGTCTTCTTCCTATCAACCTTTCCATTTGCCAGATACTTGATTGTGAAGATCCATCTACTAGTCACAGCCTTCTTCCCTTCCGGTAGTTCACTCTCATACCAAGTGTCATTCTTGATCATTGCATCCCTTTCACTGCCCACTGACTCTCTCCATTCCTTGTCCTTCATAGCTTCCTCATAGGATCTTGGAATGTCACTTTCATCCAGATTACACATAAACACCATGTGTTCTTCTGGATACTCTGCAAAGGAACACACAGCTTGAGAAGGATGCTTCACAGCCTGGGCATTGTAGTACACTCTCGTGTTTACCCAGTTGGAAGGATCCTTTCTCTCCCTAGTGCTTCTTCGCAGAGGCTGAACCTCTTCTTGAGTTTCTTCTTGAGTTTCTGTTTCTGGCATCCTATTCTTCAACCTTTCACTCCTCCACAATGGCTGAACTTGAGTCTGATCCTCTGCTTCTGTATCATTAACCTCCTCTGGGTCATGATATTCTTCCTGCTCATCTTCACTTGACTGAGCCACATCTTGATCATGATGTGCTGAATCCTCTTGGTGCTGCTCTTGCACACTTGATTCAGATTCACTCCCCCTCTCATGATCAAGAGGGATTATTCTTTCAGCTTCTCTAACCTGATCAGAAGGAGTGTTCCTTCTTATCTCCTGATTCTGGGACATGTCTATCCCAAGCTTCTCCAATAGGTTCCTCAGATTCACTGCCTTATTCTCTGGTTCATTAGACATATCCTCTAGGTCCTTCCAGTTCTTCTCCTCATAATACCCCTTTGTTTCCATGAACTTCACATCCCTGGATACCAATACTCTCCTTGTTACTGGATCATAGCACTTATATCCTTTTTGGGTTACTGAGTACCCAATGAACATAGCTCTAGTGCTCTTTGCATCCAGCTTGTTTCTCTGTTCTCCAGGAACCAAGACATAGCATAGACTCCCAAAGACTCTCAGATGATCTATGTAAGGCTTGGTCTTGTTCAACACTTCATATGGAGACAGATTCTTCAGTACCTTGGTTGGGATCCTATTGATGAGATAGCAAGCAGTCTGAACAGCATCACTCCAGAAACGCCTAGGGACATTGGTGTGGTACATCATGGATCTAGCAACCTCCATCAAGTGTCTATTCTTCCTTTCAGCAACCCCATTCTGCTGTGGCGTGTAGGGACAGCTGGTCTGATGCACTATTCCATGCTTATCCATGTGATTCTTGAAGGCATGACTGGTGTATTCACCTCCATTATCAGACCTTAGTACCTTCACAGTAGCATTGTAATGGTTAGTAACATATGCTTGGAAGTTTATAAAGGCATCCAGAACTCTATCCTTAGATGGAAGCAAAGTGATCCAAGTGTATTTAGACTTTTCATCAATGAATGTCACAAAATACTTCTGATTGTCCCTAGACACACATGGGGATGTCCACACGTCAGAGTGAACTAGATCAAAGCAGTTCCCATATATAGTTTCAGATGCTGGGAAAACAGTCCTACAGTGCTTCCCTAATATGCAAGCCTCACACTCTAAATGATTGAATGATAAAGCAGGAAGAATCAGTTCTATTGCTCGAGTATGAGGATGACCCAACCTAGCATGCCAAGTAATGCTTTCAATCCTATCAGTAGCACTACTTAAACAAACAGAGTTAAAGGGTTTAGAGAGCTTAGTTGTGTGAAGGTGGTAGAGCTCATTTTTGACATCTCCTCTACCAATAACTTGTCCAGACTCCAGGTCTTGAAACTCCACCTCATTTGGCCTGAAGACAACTTGACAATTAAGGTCCACTGTTGCCCTCTTCACAGATATCAAATTGGATGTAAACCTAGGCAGGTAGAAAGCAGCTGAATCCTTCTCAAACAGTTTCAAGTTTCCTATCCCCTCTATTGGAATCTGATCACCATTGGCTATCTTAACACTTCCTGTAGTGGCTTTAATGTCACTCATCAAGCTCCTATCACTGATCATGTGATGCGTTGCTCCAGAGTCAATGATGATAGGCTTAGTGATCTCTTCATTAGCATTGGACTGTCTGCTGAGCTTCTTGGCAGTGACCAAGGCTTGGATTTCCTTTATGTATCCTTCCCATTCCTTCCTGGTAACGAAACCATCAGCTCCTGTTGTCTCCTGATGTCTCATATCCACTTTCTTCTCCACTGAGCTACCCATGTAGGCAGAGTAAGAGCACTCTCCTCTAATCATCTGTTGCACAGCTTTCTTGGCCATTTTGACCTCCATATCTCCTTTTAACTGATCAGCCTTTCTACTCTTCCTTTGAGTATTTTTCCTTCTGATCCAAGTCATGGAAAGTCTCCTCAGCCTTCCCTTCTTGCATCTTGCACCATTCCAAATCAAAGTTTGTTTCTTGTTCTTCTTACACATCTCATGTGTATGCTGAACAATCTTCTGGAGTTCTTCCTTTCTTTTTCTCAGATTGGATCTACTCCCATAAGCTGTTACAATCTCACCCCTTGTACTGATTTCTTGAACAGCTCTTTCTTCATACTTCAGACTCCACGCCTTACCTTCTTCTGTAGCCATTTCTCTTAAAGGTTTCTCCTTTACATGACTTCTCCACAGCATACAGCTTCCCAAAGCTTCCTTTGCCCATCTGGACCAGATTCCACCATTTTCCTCTTCAGTCTTCACTGAAAAACTAGATCTTTGCTTTCTTTCACTGTTGAGACTGGTTGTCTTCATCAGAAAGACTTGACCAAACCCAGAACGCCAAAAGCACTCCAAGAACACCAAGAACTCTCAAGAACACCAAGAACACTCAAGAAAGAACCCAGATTTTTCAAAAAGAAAAAAAAACAGATCTGGAAAAGCTTGAGTCTTTATGAAGCTGAAGAACACTCGAGTTTCAAATCCAGGAAAGGTTGAGACTTTGAGATGAATCAACCAGAAAAG
>CAJHQP010011842.1:0-14016 GCA_905132765.1 Moricandia arvensis
TCTTTATTTTGCGTTTACGTAAGAGTACTATTAACCATACAACCCATGTGGGGTTTTTATTATTATTTTTATTTATTTTCTGATTTAATTTTTTTTTAAAAACAAACCAATTGTGGGCCGCTACGTGTCAGTGGAGCATGTGAACAATACAAGAAACAAGGAAGAGTCGACTCTTAATTAGGGGTTTATGGAACCAGTTTTTTGGGTTTTGGTAGGGCCTCCCTCTCTAAGAAACCCCAGTTGTTCATGGGGAAGTCGGTCAATTCCTTCATCAACAGGGACTAACGGTCTTAATCAGTACATAAACACGTTACATGTGCGAAAACATACATGAACTAGTAAGAAATTCAATGTTCATACATGAACTTTCAAAATTTAGTTTTAACATACATTGACTTAATTTTCGTTTGTTCATTAACATGTATAACATAAAATTGGCTAATTGATACATTAACATGGACCAACGGTCTCGATCAATACATAAACGTTTCACCTGTGCGAAAACATACATCAACTAATACAAAATTTAAATTTCATACATGAACTTTCGATATCTAGTTTTAACATACATTGACTTAATTTTCACTAATCTATAAATTGTCTGTCTCGTATTGATTAAGTAAGGTTATTTATTGTATTATGTGGTAATTAAACCATAGTACGTGGTAAATGATTGAGAAAAATAAATCATTTGGAACAAATGATTTTGTTTCATGTAACTCATTGGTTAGTTTTTTCTTTAACTTTTTTTTTACTTTTTTGGCAAAAAACCTAACACATAGAAGACAACACTGTACAAAATCAGACAGAGAAAAACGAAAAAATTTCTAGCTTATACCTTCTCGTTTCTCTCTGTTCAATTTTATTATTTGTTGTCTTCTCTGTGCTACGTTTTTTTTGCCAAAAAATTCAAAAAATAAATAAATAAAGAACAAAACTAACTAATGAGTCACACGAAAACAAAATCATTTGGCCGAAATGATTTATTTTCTCAGTCAATTACCACGTAATAAATTTTAATTACTATATAATACAATAAAAACCTTATTTAATCTAACACATGACATACATTTTATATTTAGTAATCTTTGACTAGTAAAAATGAAATCAATGTATATTAAAACCAAATTTCACAAGTTCATGTATTGAATTTAAATCTGTATTAGTTGATGTATGCTTTCGCACATGTGATGTATTTATGTATTGATTGTGATTGTTGGTCATTCTTGATGTAGGAATTGACCGATTTCATGTTACATGTTAACGACAACTTAACGTTTGACTAACGGAAATTAGGTCAATATATGTTAAAACCAAATTTTGAAAGTTCATGTATAGAAATTGAATTTTGCACTAGTTGATGTATGTTTTCGCATATGTAACGTATTTATGTACTGATCGAGACCGCTAGTCCCTGTTGATGTAGAAATTGGCCGATTTCCCCTCAAATGACATGTGATTATGTTTTTTTCATCTTTATCTCAGAATTTTGGTTTATTTGTTGCTATTGTTGTAGAGATCTCTCCATGGAAGCTGCCCTGTTATAACAACAGGGTGAGAGATGGGTTGCTACAAAAGTGGATAAAAGACCAATCATTTGATATTTACGCAGATAATTCTGTAAAAATACAATCACATTTACATATAAAACAATAACTTTTTCGGACAAAAAAATGTCCATAAAAATTAATCTTAAAATAAGACACGAACAAAACAAAAAATAAAGAATCAAATGTCCAACCTTGTTCAGTGTTGCTGTCATACAAAAACTAGTATGTTAATTAAAAAGAGAAAAAATTATTACAAAAAAAATAATTTTCCCCTGCCGGGCTTCGAACCCGGAAATCCATTTTTTCAAAGGGGTTTTAACCAGTGTGCTACAGGGGATCTTATGATCACATTTATAATTAAATTATTTGATATTTACGCAGATAATTCTGTAAAAATACAATCACATTTACATATAAAACAATAACTTTTTCGGACAAAAAAATGTCCATAAAAATTAATCTTAAAATAAGACACGAACAAAACAGAAAATAAAGAATCAAATGTCCAACCTTGTTCAGTGTTGCTGTCATACAAAAACTAGTATGTTAATTAAAAAGAAAAAAAATTATTACAAAAAAATAATTTTCCCCTGCCGGGCTTCGAACCCGGAAATCCATTTTTTCAAAGGGGTTTTAACCAGTGTGCTACAGGGGATCTTATGATCACATTTATAATTAAATCTTTTAAGTAAACGCTGACGTTTACAAGAATAAAAGGGTATGTTGTACATTTTTTTTAAGGTAACAAAGATACTCAAATTGTAATCTCGGGTATGCAATTGTTATAGGGAGATGTTTTTGAGATACTCAGATAGTCTAGAGAAGCAGCAAGAGCTCACAAATACAATTCTTTCTATCACTTAACGCTAAAGAGATACTGAACAGAATCGAGACATCTTGATCAGTGCAGAAGAAGAGATTGAGCTGCAAATACTGACCAAAAGGAGAAAAGCTTTAAAAGCTGCCCCTTGAAAACAAGAGACTATTCAGAGCATTATGATAATCTCATAATCTTCTAAGCATTATTACATGAAAAGGCAAACCCAAATAAACAATAGCAACGCAGCCAAAGAGTTATTCCATCACATTTCAAAAACACTCCTCAAATACGTAACTCTTGAAACTCAACAAACAACCCATTCCAGAAACAATAAAAACCAGAGAACAATCTACAGAGCATAAACCGCTGACTCGATTTCACCGTCCATGGACTCAGCAGTTTCTCTGAACGACTGAGTATGTAGACGCCTGGTAAAGAAGTGGTCGTGTCCAAGAAATAAAGAATCGAAGACATCATACAACAACACACAAACATGGGGATAGGACCAAAGTTCCACAGGAAGAGCGGGAAGGAGAAGTAGAAAGCTCTCAGTCCGAGAAACCAGAAGTAGAGAGCTCTGTTCAGGTTCCTAGACACATACTCGCAGTGTTCTTTCTTCCCTATGGAGACAGGCACAGTGACTAGGAAACTAACGTGACCATAGTACCTGATGGACTGGACGTTACAGAGAAAGGCCATGAGGAAACAGATGAGGATTGAGAAGTTCTTGATGGTTGCAAGGAGAGGGCTTTTGTTGCCGTATATGATAGGTGATGCTGTGGATTTGGAGCTGCTTACAAAGATGCCGATGATGGAACAGAGAGTGATTGCTGCTGTGGCTAAAAGTGTTGATGCCATTATGTTGTTTCTGATTGTCTGTACTGCCAATACACCGTTTTTTATCGGATCCTGCACAAATAACAATGAGAAAAAACTGAATCTAAATGGAAAAATCGAGTAAAAGGATTTGAACAAAACACTATGTGCTTTCTTTGTGTCTCCTATGTGGAGACATAGCCAAGTGAATTATTGGTTTTGGACATCCAAACTTTTTCAAATGAATATATATGAACATATGTCTAAACTGTTTGAAAAAAATCTTGTAAAATCTCTACTAAACTGTTTTACAAGCGATTCAGGCTGAAAGTAGTAATCTTTGAACCCGAAACCACAGAATATAATATTAGTTTCGTTCCAACACTCATTCGAACCTAGCACCTTTGATTCAATGATAAGAGGTCAAAGAGAAAAGTTATATAAAAACTCCAAGATTAAGAGATGAACAGTGAAGAGCTGCAATGCACTTAAAAAGTTAGGAAAGAGTGGAGCTTTCAGGGAAGATAGGCCACTGTCTACTCTAAAAGTTGATTCTATTTCTACTTATGAAGATCAGATCTGCACATCACTTGACAGCTAAAAGTCAATACCTTTCCTGATCTCATCATCATTACTCACAAACACTTTTCAGTTTTTTTTGTTTTGACTGATCCAAACTTATGGTTTATCAGTTCCCAATCCAAAGCCCCAGAGAGATAACAGAAGAGAAAAAAAAAGAGAAGAGAGAAGAAAACGTACGGTCATCATAGAGAAGACCCATAGTCGTCGAGATTCAGCGTTGAGTGAGATAGCAGTGAGCTTGGGGACGGTGGATTATAGTGTAGCCAAGCCAGACATGGTATGCGACCATCACGGCGAGACCAGCAGGAACAAGTACCAAATCCAAGGCTTCCTCCTTCCACATCTCTACTCCGCCGCAGAGATATGTTTCTGAGGAGACAAAGGATCGATGGTCAAAAGATAAAGAGACAACAAGAGACTGAGAGACGAAGGAAGAGACAAATCACCAAAGCTGGAAAGGAACAGTTTTCACATGTCACAAGAAACAAACACACTCCAAGGTCAACGGATCTTCATCTCTCCTCCCTCCCTCTCTTCCAAAAATAGTCAGATACTAAGAGAATTATTGGCATCTGAACGATTTTGAAACTTGCTTGTCATTGATTTATGGATTTCAAAAATTGTTATTGGTTTTAAGAATTTTTAAAATCCATACAAATATCTTGTTATTCAAAAATTATTTTTTATTCATTCCTTAATTCTAATTAAATTTAGCATTATTGCTACACGAATTCTATACATTTTTACTCATAGGATTAAATTTTCAAAATATTATATGTATCTATGAAATTTTTAAAATCCATGTGATAAAAACTATAAAACAAATATTTATTTTTACCAAATATCTATTGAACTTTCAATTCAATGTCCAAAACTGTGTTTTACAATTTTGAATAGAGAATAGAGATAAAAACTAAAATAGACTTAAAAAATTTTTTGTACCAAAAATAACATTCAAAGAGAAAAATGACCAAAATAGACTTAAGTAAATTACATTTATATTTTTGGATTAATTAATCTAAACTTAGGGTTTAGAGTTACGGGGTGAGTTATTGGAGGTGGAGTTTAAAATTAAAAAAATAAATTTTCAAAATAAAAAATGTATTTTGGTCATTTTTTCTTAAGGTCTATTTTGTGATAAAAACTTCAAAAAGTCTATTTGACAGATTTGCCCTTTTGAATATATAATTATAATTATTTATTATTCATACATTACATTTTATATAATTTCATTTTTGAATAAATACTTATATTATATTTTTATAATTAATTATTTAAAACTAAAAATAATATATAAATGACTAAAATATAATACAATTAAATTTGTTAATATATTATTCATCTTACCATATTAATATAATTTTGTAGGTATCATTATTATTTTATTTTTAACAAAATAACATGTTTTAGAGAAACAAATAATTATACTATATAATTTAGAATAATATAAATTATATATTTATTACTTTACAAAAAAAAAAGATAAAAGAGAGGTCCAATAATCTCAATGTCAGTCCAGAGACAAGTTTTATAATCAAAATTATAATCAAATTTTATAATTTAATGCATATATTATTTTAAAATCCAATAATCTCAATGTCAGTCCAGAGACAAGTTTTTTCAATTGGTATGCATACCTTCTGCACCATAGAAGCATGTTGACCCTGTGTCCAGATGTTGTGGCTCTGGCACCATGGCGATGGCGGCCACGGTGAAGTACAGCTTGCCCCGGTACATGACAATAATCAAATATCTCCTGCTTTCATAAGAGAACAGTTGTATTAGCCATCAACCAGATATAAATATGTTATATGAGGAAGAAAGCAACTCAAAAAAAAGAGTAGCATACATCTGACTTTGTAGCTGTGTTAACATGCTTCTCACACCGTGTTCCTCGGAAAAATAACTCCCCTCCCACAAATTGGTTACCCAAACAAACGTTCAGAGTCACTTCCGAATCAGCCACATGAAAGCCTGCAAGTTTTTATAAGAACTGCTTATATTTAACCAAAATTTTAAGACGAACTAGTAAAGGATATTTGAAACTTCTGCAGAATAGGCCTCACCTAAATCAACATCCATATCTTTACCATACTCAACAACAAACCCATGGTGAGAGTCCAGAGTTGCTCCACCTACATCATTGAAGAATACTACAAAACAAAAGATAGTAAGTAGCTTTTTAGCCCAACACAGTAGCATAACTAATGGATCTATGTAATGGAATTATTTTCTTTTTGGTCAGAGAATATTAAAAACAAATTTAGGCTCAAAACCAAATTTATTGGGCTTTAAGTTGGATAGTTGGACCCATATTAATTTTTATAAGAGAGAACACATAAGATCGAGAAAAAGTTCTAGGAAAAAAATAACTGTAACAATTTAAAATTTAGAGAAAATGCTATAAAATCATCAGTTTTTCTTACTTTTCGCCAAAAAATAAAATTAATTTTTATTGATGCACTTAAATTAGTCACGTACTTAAGTTGTTTAACAAAATATCTTAGCAACAAAGGTTAATTCTTTTAAATAACTTTTCAAAAGTTTTTGTTATCAAAATAATCCTTAAATTTTTTTTTTATTTTAAATTTTATAATAAATATTTTTTAAAATTTTAAACTCGCCTCCAAACTCCACTTATAACTTTAAACTCTAAATTTAAATTAGGTAAATTTATAAGTATAATTATATATTTATACCTTTAATTAAATATATTTTAATCATTTTTTTTATTAGAGAATATTTTTATGAAAATTTTTTTAAGGTCATCCTAAGATAATTCTTAATAATAAATCTCTGTTATTAAAATTTGATTAAAAAATTAATATAATCATCAATTTTGATTTCTAAGCATTAATACCCTAGAATCCAATTCACAAGTGTTGGTCCACATGATTGGAAGTATGGTCATTATGAAACGAATTATCTAAGAAATTATTCATTCTTTCACATTATTTCCACAATATATGGTTTTATTTTATCTGTAAATAACATAAAGCCGAGATAGAATAACGAAAGAAACTTTTTTTCTTTTATGAATCATGTTTTTAAATTTTATTTTATTGTGTCAGTGTGGTTAAATCTTTCTGGAATTGGATACATTGAGAAAAAAAAGATGCTAAAGACATAGAAATCCCTAATTTATATTGATTTTTTTTCTCTTTTAGTCCTAATTTATAGTGTCACATCCAATAAAAACTTATCAAACCGGATTGTATTTTTCTCATGGGCTTTTAAAAATGGGCCGAACACTCATTTTAACTCTTTTTAAAAGCGTGGGAAGAGAAGTTACGAGCGTAGTTAAAAGAAAATAAAAAGGAAATAAAAAATCTTCAAGCGAACACAGCAGAAAACCCTAAACTTCAACGGGAACGAACCCAAATCCACAGATCGATCAAAGAGCTAAACAAAATAGGCAAAAAAGGTCAAAATCAGATTCTCTTTTAAGATTTGGGTTTCTCTTTTGGAATGTAATGTCCTAAGAAAGTCTATTACTTTACTTCCATCATCCTCCAACAGTGTAATGTCAAGCGACAGGCGAGAAGCTCAGCAAGAGACGACGACGACGACGGTGGACGGTAACGGAACTAATTCTCACTCGATGGCTTCTGTAACGGTGAGAGCTACGGCTACGACGAACCGTAGACTGAGGCTAAGCCCTAACAACGAGCTTAGGCCTGATAATTACGAGGACCTGCAACTCGATTTCCCTAATCCGGTTTATAAGAATCTGGAGAAGTACTTGCCTCCGGACATGGTGGTTTCGAACAGGGAGGAGAAAGTGAGATTCATGACTGAGATTATGTTGAGTCACCTTCCTAGTGGAGAGAGGTCCAGGGTAAGTTCAAAGGTTTGACCTTTTTTGTCTGAATTTGAGATGGGTATCGCTTTGTAGCTGGACCCACATGGGTTCTATGTTAGTTTCTGGTAGCTTTACATCACATTGTTGATGCAAATTGGTGTGATCTTAATTTGGTTAGATGATGATTCACAAAGTATGTTCATTTTTCTTTTTTACATGATGGTACAGGCTCAGAGGCACAGTGACTATAGGAGTAAGATAATATCAAATTATCAGGTGTGAATCCTTTTTTTTGAACTTCAGTGTGTTCTATATCTGGCTGAAGCAATCATCAGAGTAGTTTGATATGTGTTTTTTTGGTCTCCTGCAGCCACTTCATAGGGAGCTGTATAATCTAGTCCCCGTTTTATGTTTGCTCCTTCTTTCCTAAAGGCGATAAATGAAAACACAGAGGATAGTTTCAGAAGCATTATATCTGAAGCGTCTCCTGGTGTTTTTGTTTTTGACATGCTCTTACCTAGCTTCTGCGAGATGATGCTTGCTGAGGTAATGTGCAATGCATCCTTTTTAAAAAAAAAAATCTCCATACCCTTACCTTTATATTCTGTTGATGTAATACTGTTGGACGATGCAGATAGACAATTTTGAAAAGTGGGTTGCTGAGACAAAATTCCGGATCATGAGGCCAAACACCATGAATAAATACGGTGCTGTGCTTGACGACTTTGGCCTCGATACCATGCTTGACAAACTCATGGAGAGTTTCATACGTCCCATTTCTAAGGCAATATATAACTGAAATCCATTACATAGACTATATTTAAAAAAGGCCATTAGTTATGTTACTGTGTTGGGCTGAAAAGCTACTTACTATCCTTTGTTTTGTAGTATTCTTCAATGATGTAGGTGGAGCAACTCTAGACTCTCACCATGGGTTTGTTGTTGAATATGGTAAAGATAGGGATGTTGATTTAGGTGAGACCTATCCTGCAGAAGTTTCAAATATCATTACTAGCTTGTCTTATATACTAGTTGAATAAGCAGTTCTTATAAAAATTTGCAGGCTTTCATGTGGATGATTCAGAAGTAACTCTGAATGTTTGTTTGGGCAACCAATTTGTGGAGGGGAGTTGTTTTCCGAGGCACACGGTGTGAGAAACACGTTAACACAGCTACAAAGTCAGATGTATGCTACTCTTTTTCTTGAGTGGCTTTCTTCCTCATATAACATATTTATATCTGCTTGATGGCTAATTGAAACATCTGTTATATTACGAAAGCAGGAGATATTTGATTATTGTCATGTACCGGGGCAAGCTGTGCTTCACCGTGGGCGCCACCGCCATGGTGCTAGAGCCACAACATCCGGACATCGGGTCAATATGCTTCTATGGTGCAGAAGGTATATATACCAATTGAAAAGCTTGTATCTGGACGGGGCTACATGGAGATTGTTTAGAATGCAATTGAAATTCATTTGTTTTCCAATTTCTTATCAAATGATTCCTTCTTGTTGTCCCACGCAGCTCTGCGTTTAGAGAACTTAAAGACTTCAGAAGGACTTCTCCAGCTGGTGCGGAGAGTGCTCTTGTGAAAAGAAAGAGGAGAGAGCGCGGACGTTTGATGCTATAAGAAAGGTAAAACATTTGATTAATCAAGCATGTAGCTGTCTCTTGTAGCGTAGATAATTCATATGCTCTTTATTGCTGTTGCAGAAACTGGTTAAAGCAGTGCGTGCACCCCAGGCTTGAAGAAAACAATTAGTAGATAATAAGCAATAACTTTTATTGGATGGCTTAGAACTTGGGATTAATCCTGTTTTAAGGTGACTTAAAACTTGAGATGTAGAAATCATTTGAGGTAAATGGATTTTGGTTTTATCTTTTCTCACTCTTTGATAATTATGTACATGAAATCTTGTCTCAGCTTCACCTATTTCAGTAACAAGTTGTATCGTTTTCTGATACTTTTTAGTATGATGAACCTTTAAAGTATCAGTGTTCTCTAATTGGTGTTTGCTGCTCGGTACTTGTGAGTGATGGCTATTGCCACAAATCGTGGATTGTGCTATTCTTATTTGAGACAGTGTCGATTACCTTTGTAGTCTATATTGCACGTTTCCATGAATAATGGAAGAGAGAAGAAGGATCTGTATGTGCTTTGTATCATTCTACTTATTTCATGGCAAAACAAATCGAATTTGGTTGTGAAACGGTACCATCAACTCAACTAGTTAACTTTATGCTGTTTCCATTGAATCATTGTGAATGTTTTTGTATTTTTATATATCTTACGTCATTCCTCACCAGGTATTGCTTTTGTGTTTCTTCGTATTTTCGACTATCTAAGTTGATACGATGTATATACGGTCGTACCGATTTGATTGAGATTTCTATCATATATTTGAGTCCCAACAATTGAAGTTATTTGCAATATAACGAAAGTATAATCAACATATGAAACAAAAAGAGAAATCTTGATATTAAGTCAATGGAAATAAAAGTAGCACTAAACCACAAAGAAGACCACTTAGCTGCAATAGCACATGACGAAACCAAAGAGGGTCTCAGTTCAATCATTGCAACACCAAAAAGGAAACAAATCTTAGATAGATAGAGTAAGAGAAGTGTACTACTCAGGACCCGTTTCTAGTGAAACTACCACACTACCTCACGGTAACGATGTCATCGATCTTCAATATCATCCTTACGCATTCAGTTGCGAGAGTGATTGCGCTGGTGCTCACAAGCAGAGGCTGCACCACGTTTTCCTCCAAGATGTTAGTGATCTGCCCTTTCCTTACATTGATCCCAGAGTTGATTTCCCCTTGAGCATGCTTGTTCCTGAGCTCAGTCACAATGGCAATAGGATTCAAACCTGCATTCTCAGCCAGCGTGTAAGGAATAACCTCGAGAGCTTCAGCGAAAGACTTCACACAGTAACCTTCCATCCCATGGAGCACCTTAGCCCATGCACCTAGCTGCCTCGAAAGCTCAATCTCTGGCGCACCACCTCCTGCAATCAAGAACCTCTTGCTAACAAGACACCTGACAACACATAATGCATCGTGTAAACTCCTCTCAGCTTCATCTAGAACAAGCTGGTTGGAACCACGGACAAGAACAGAGGTGGTTCTCCCCATGTCTTTAATTCCAGTAATTTTCAAAATCTTCCCATCTCCAAGTGAAGCTTCTTCAACAAGATCAGCATAACCAAGCTTCTCAGCTCTAAAATGCTCAATGTTAGCAATCGGCAAGCAGTTCAACGTCTTCGTCACAAACTCAATCTCATCCCTCTCTACATCCTTAATCACCATAATCTTAGCCTTAGCCAAATAGTGAAGAGACAAATCAGTCACAGCATCTCTCAAAATACTCTTCTGAATCAGCAACACATTGCAACCAGTAGCCTTAATCTTCTTAATCATCCCCAAGATGTAGTTCCTCTCTTCCTTCAAGATCCTATCCATCTGAGTATAATCAGAAACAACAATACTCTGCTCAATATCAGTCTTTGGAGGCGAGATCTGGAACTGTATCACAGCGATCTTAGCATTCTCCATCCTCGTAGGCCCACCAGCAGCATGGCTAACCTTCTTATCAAAGACCAAACCTTTAACAGTATGTGTATCATCCACAGTCCCACCAAGCTTCTTAACAACCTTGATATCACGCAAATCAACAATCTCCGGCTTCTCCGGATCTATCACAGATAAAACAGCATCCACAGCTAAAGGAGCAAGCAATGTAGAGTACTGACTAACAACCTTACTATTCAACGACGTGCTCGCCGACTTAACTAACGAATCTCGATCCGTAAGCTCCACGGGGACAGCCATGGCGGTCAAGATATCAACAGACTTACCGCACGACTTGTGAAGCGCATCTGAGATAACAGTCGGGTGGATCCCGGCACCTAAAAGAGACTGGCAAACCCTGAGCAAGGCTCCGGCTAATACGACGACCGGTTGTGGTTCCGTCTCCGGCGGCTGAGTCCTGCGATTTGGAAAGCTCCACCATCATCTTCGCGGCTGGCTGTAAGACGTCCATCTTGTTGAGGATCGTGGCTCCGTCGTTGGTGATGATAACCTCGCCGCTCGCGGTGGAGATCATCTTGTCCATCCCCTTGGGGCCTAGACTCGTGCGAACGGCGTCTGCGACGGCGCGGCCGGCGTTGATGTTGGCGGAACGGATGTCTTCTTTTCGTTTGTTGTCTACGAAGGATTCGGATTTTGATGCGCGAGGTCTCGATGCCATGGGTGCTGCTACTGCTGCCATTGTAGACTACAGAGGAGAGCTCGAGATTTGATTTGATCTCAAAAGGGAAATGAGTGTTACAGTGGAAGGAGATACTCTAGGGTTTACTGTACTGTTTGGTTGCACGAACTAATCTATTCCTAATTGATATGGGCCTATTGAGTGTAGACTGTATTTAGCCCAAAAGGCCCATTATTAATCTCCGGTTTTCTATTTTAATTCCGAGTTTTCATACCGAACAACCAACCGGTTAAAATCCGGTTTAACTGCTTATTAAACCTCAGCCACTGTTTTGTCTTTTTTTCTCCGTTCATCCGACAAGGAAGAGTTTGTGGTCGGAGACTTTGCAGAGCTTGAGTGCCCTCACACATGTTGAAGTTAACTCTTTGGTTGAAATGTAGAAGAAGGTCGGAACTTCTCTATCTTCCGAGACACTTCTTTCGCTATCTCCAGACAGCTTCCTCCCACGAACCTTATCACGACGACGACTCGCAACGAATGGTGACGGTTGCTGTTTTATAGCACGATATTACTGTTATTCTCCACTTAGTTCTTACTTTTGTGATTCACTGTCCGCTTGTGAGATTAATCAATGGAGTTTAAGGTTCTCGGCGTTTCTCATATCGAAGCATGAGCAAGAGATTGTGTCTGAGATTAGAATTGGGATGGTTTTCAGAAAATCTCAGGAATGGCGTCAAGAATGGGACTGCGTAGGTATCATTTGTTAAGGTCTTGTAATGAAGTGAGAAATCTCCTTTGATTCTGAAGTTTCGTTTGTTATATTGTTTTGTAGCCGTCAGTATGGTAATGCTGTTGTCTTTAGCAAAGTTCCTTTGCCAAGGTATAGACGTGATCTTGATAACAGGTGTCTGCGAAGAGAGGTCTTCCTTTTGATCCTTTTTTAGTCACTCTTTGTGTTATTCACTGAGATTAGGAAGTAATGTATATCTATTTTTTTCGTTTCTCTTGGATTCACAAAGGTGGTTTTGCCTTAAAGCATAGAAAGGGAAGTAGATGCTTATCTTGAGGCTTTTCTGATGAAAGACAAGACGGGTTTCTAGGGATACCTGAACCCTGTAGAAATGAATATTTGGCTACTGGTGATGGACACTCTCCGTTGCCAGAAAGTCTCTATGACCAAACAAAGAGTTTCCAACCGAAGAGTATGCAACAGAACTGGCTGGTTGGTTTCTCTGAGAGCATTACTTACCTTTCGTTGAAAACCAAGCTCGATCAACTTATTCACACTAAGGTAACAAAGAAAGATAAAATCAGTGGAAATTTATTAGGCCATGATTATCCATGGTCTTTTAAGCGTGATTCTTAACTTATAATTTCATGTTTTTTTTTATTTTTTTTTTAATTCTCGTTAAGAGACGTCTCTTAGAACTCTTATTTAAGAGACGGTTCTTAAGTTTTCTTAGTTAAAAGTTAAGAAACGTCTCTTAGAAAAGCTAAGAACTCAATGATAAGAGACTTTCAATAAACATGCCCTTAGATCCTACTTGTGTGACGGTGTTAACAAACTAGTTTCTACTCTTTCTTTTAACAGCTTCAGAATCCAAGATGTGATAACAAGCTCGATGAGAAACTAATATCAGCCATAAGGTTACTTCTGTCTAAGGACAAATGAAAGGGACGTTTTTTCTCAACTATCTTGTTCTAAGGCATAAAATGGTGAGGCACAACTCCAAGAGCCAGCTTCGAATATTTGATAAACCGGAGTGGATACAAAAACACCGGTTTACGATTCAACAATGGTGGAGATTGGTGAGCAGCTAAGGTTGGAGTTTGAAGGCAAGCTATGTGAGACTGAGAAAGATGCAGAGGAAGTGCAGCTCACGTGTCTTTGATATGGTTATAACGAGAGGCTAGCATGAGTGTAAGATTTTTTCACAACGGTCCTAGACTCCCTAGTTGTGGAAGGAAACAAGACAACCGTGAGATTTTCCCTCCAGCTTCTTAATGGACCTGGTATGGGCTTCTCGCAGAAAAGCGGGCTAAATGGGCTCACAACCTGCTCGACAGTGGGATGTAAATTTTATTAATCCTAATAATATTAATGTATAATACGACATTCGCATAAAAGCAGCATTATTGTATTTTTGTAATTTGACTATCTGTTTTTTTTTTCATACAGTGAATATCAGATCGATAAATTTAATTTAAATGTTTACAAGATAATTATTC
>CAJHQP010011843.1:0-14015 GCA_905132765.1 Moricandia arvensis
TGGCGCATCATAAAAGCTTCTAACACCCTATCTTTTGATTGAATTAAGGTCAGCCAAGTGGTATTTCGATTTTTCATCTATAAACGTGACGAAATACTTGTGGTTTTCCCTAGAGACACAAGGAGCTGTCCACACATCAGAATGAACTAAATCAAAACAGTGATCATAGATAGTGGTTGATTTAGTAAAAACAGACTTGCAATGTTTGCCAAGGATACAAGCTTCACAGCTATCAGTTTTAAAAGCAAGATTAGGCAACATTAAGCTTAAAGCACGAGAATGAGGATGGCCTAATCTAGCATGCCATAATACATTAGAAGCTAAGACAGGAATGGAACTGAAAGCACAAGAAAAATCAGAACTAAGTTTGGTGTTTCAAGCAAGTACAACCCTTTCTTGCTCACACCTTTCCCAAGCATCTTACTTGTTTCAATATCCTGAAAAAGAACATCATTAGGACTGAAAACAATTTTGCAATTAAGATCAGTAGTAGCCTTTTTAACTGAAAGCAAGTTAAAGGCAAATGTAGGCATATAAAATGCCTTAGATTCCTTATCAAATAATTTTAAGTTCCCTATGCCTTTAATGGGTACTCTATCACCATTAGCAATCACTACACTTCCTAGGGCAGGTTCAATGTTGCTAATAAGACTAGAGTCCCTAATCATATGGTGAGATGCTCCTGAATCAATAATCAGTGGTTTATCACTCAATGAATTATTTAAGACATTACTACTGATGTTACCAGAGTTTGCATTGAGTGCCTTGATAAGGGCCTCAATGTCTGACTTGCGGATGAAGGCATCATCAGAAGGAGGTTGAGATGTAGCTCCAACTGCATAGGTGGTAGAGACCAGAGCTCTTCCTTCACCATTTGGGCGCATAGGCTGAGAAGTTTGCTGAACAGCTTCATTGGCCCTTGTTTGGTTAAATCTTGATGGTGGCCTGAGATGTGGGTGTAGAATCCAGCACTGGTTCTTCATGTGACCACTCTTCTTGCAATGCTCACAAGTGACTCGCCGGTTCTCTGGTTTGAAGAAGGTTTTGTTAGCTGAGGCTTCAGCCTTGTGAGCCATGTTCAAGTCACCTTTCCCACCAAATAGACCCACTGAGCCTTGTTCCTTCTGGATTTGGGCACATACCTCCTCAAGAGTAGGTAGCTTGTCTGCCCTCAGCAAGTGTTTGATGAGATCATTGTAGCCTGGATTAAGAGTGAGGAGCAGACCAAACACTTTGTCTTGCTCACGCCTCTCATTCAAAATGGTAGGGTCAGTGGTATTTGGCCTCAACATCTCCAGCTCTGCCCAGAGAGCTCTGAACTTACCAAAATGTTGGTTAAAGTCCATGTCTTCCTGGTTCAAGCAGTTGATAGCTTTCTTCACTTCAAACACTCTACTGAGATTGGATATGTTTCCATAGACCTTCTGAAGGGTATCCCACAACTCCTTTGCGGTTTCACAGTAAGAGTAGGCCTCCATTATGGGACCATCAAGTGAGCACTGGATGATAGACAGCACCATAAAGTCCTCCTGACTCCATTTGTTTTCATCTACCACCACAATCTCCTTGCCATCTTCTCCTTGGATGGTTTGTTTTGGCGCCTTATCTGAAGTGATATGGGACCATAAACCTCTTCCACCAAGGGCATTCTTGATCAATCTTGACCAGAGAAGGTAGTTCACCCCTTTTAGAGTGACTGGAATCACCACTGCCTTGTTTTGCTCCATTTCAAACAATTATGGACCAGTGGTTAATAGGATGTATCCAAGAGATTTTGAAAAAATAAACCGATAGAATGAAAGAGAATGAGAAGTAGAGTAGATTTGCGGAAGAAAAATAGGTTTAGGACCTTAGAAGCTCTGATACCATGAAAGTTTATTAAGAATATGGTGAAGAACACTCAAGAACAGCAAGAACAAGAGAGAGAATGGAGAAAATCCGTGAGAGAAGAGAGAGAGAGTAAACAAGTAAAGAGGAGGTTTATTTCTCATTAATTGATTCAGAATCAATTTTACAACACATATAGAGCTTATTTTCGACCAAGAAGGTCCAGCAGACAAGGAGACAAGGGGACAAGGTAAATAAGTGAAAGAAACAGTATTTGCTTTGGTTTGAATTTGAATTTGAATCTGGCAAGAGTTCCCCAACGTCCCTATACTGTATTCATACGGTTTCCATGTATTCATACAGTATAACACGTGGGGATACCTTGCTCCTCACTCCTGGTTCCTTCCTAGACCTTAACTTGCCTTGTACTTCACTTCAGAGTGACTTGTGTGTCAAGTCATTCCGTACATATGTACGGACTGCCTTCTCTCCCAAGTAAGCTCATCCTCTTCATTTCTTTGTCTTCTTTATTCATTAAGGTCAATAGACAGGTTCTGGTCATAAGAAGCAGCTCAAAGGCTGATTGAATCTGGTTGAATCTGAAGCAAGTGGCGCTAAACTGAGTCTGAAGCAAGTGGCGCCTAAACTGAGTCTGAAGCAAGGAGCGCCTGACTTGCAACTGAAAAGGGCCATGATCCAGGGTTTCTGAGTTCCTAAACTTGATCATAAGGCTCATAAACCCACTGGCCAATCCCTATAAAGCCCCCATATGTAACCCACGAAATTCCTAAGGAAAGTTGAGCCTCCTCCTTCACTTATTATCTGGTTCACAATATCCCATACACTCTCATATTCTCTCTAAGTCTCATACACTCTCTCATACTCAGAAACTGTCTTAAACTCTCTATAATCTCTTATACTTTCTGAACTGAGAGTTAAGTCTATCCATCACCAAATCTCCCAATATATAGTTCCTATACTCTCTCAGGTCTCTTACTCTCTGCTCACACGAGCTCACACTCAACCACGTTCTCAAACACCCTCATTCTCTGTCTTTCATACAATCTGTCTAGCAGACTTATTGTCTTTGTCTCTCAACCATTCTTGTTACTCTCTTCACCAATCTTACTCTCCATCATACTCTTACATTTTATCTCTATTCTCACATGGTATCAGAGCATCAAAGCTCCTGAAAACATATTCTTACTTCTGCAAATGAATCTCTGTTCAAGTTTCTCTTTAAAATCTGCTTGGTTACATCCTTTTATCCTCTGGTCCAAAGGTCTTCCAGGAGGGAAGAACCTCACCAGAACTCAAGATAGAGGAGTATCTCATTCTCTGGAACTCAAGAAAGCTTCAACTCAGTTCAGCAAGCTTCTTCAAAGGCCAGTTTCAAATCCAATCTCCTGCAAAACCAGTAGGAACATTCTTTTGTCCACTGGTCCAAAACTCTCCAAGATGGAGAAAACAAATGAAGTGGCAACCCCAGAGACTTCCAAAGGTCCAAAGAAGATACCAAAACACCTCCTCTTGTCCAAAATGCTGAAGAAAACCCATGGAGAAAATAATTTTTGGAGCAAGGTCACTGAAGAAGCTTCAAAGCTTGGCTGTCCAAACTATTCTCTGGGAAACAAAGCTGAAGCTCTTTATTTGATCCCCAAACCCATGAACAGCAAGAGGACATTAGGTGTTTGAAGTGTGTACCTGACCTGAAGGAAGGAATCAGTAAGAAGAGGTGTTGGATATACAATCTACACCTCAAACCATTTCAGTTTCACTAAGCCCCCATGGGCTGGAGGTTCAAGAAACCAGCTCAGGTTCTTGATAAGCTGTGCCTCCTTAAAATAAAGAGCAAGAAGCCCATGTGTTCAGAGCCTACAGAAGTACATTCCTGACCATGGAGAGATTGCCCACTACCCAACAACACTTTGGACACTGATTGTGTTCATTAACTCCCAAGATGGTAGAGAGGAAGATTGGTACTGTGGAGAGATTGCTCAAGAGGTCTTACCTGAAGCCAAGAGGGTGAACAGGAGGTTCCTCAAGAGAGAAAGGCCACAATTCAAGCCAAGAGGGCTGTGGTCTCAAGGTGTTGGCTGTCATTGGCTCTCAACTTCAAGCTTGGCCATATACTCTCATTCTCTGGTCAAGCTTGAGGAGGGGTGTTAATAAGAAGCCAATGACCCATTTTTGAAGCTGAAGCAAAGGAAAAAGTGGAGTTGACCAGGGATATACTTGGCTGAGCAAAGACAAGGCAGTTCATTCAAATTATGGCAGCTGAATCTTTGCAAAGTCCCCCTTCCAAGTCTGTTCTACAAGTGACTTTGCAAGGCCATTATTAATATGGATGAAATGAGGGATTCAAGTGCAAGACAAGAGGGAAGACACTCCTCATTATCATCCCAAATACATGTTGGCTTGATCTCAACCCAAGAAGAAGGCAAGAATCCAGAAGCAAGGGGGAGACAGCTGTGAAATAAGAAGAAGGTTCAAGAGGAACCATTTGAAGTGTGAAGCAAGAAAAGGGCGTGCTTTACTTTCCAATAAAGATGCCCAAAAAAGACTGGATTGCTTGTACTCTTTTTCCCTATAATTAGGTTTTTAATGAGGCAAGTAATCTCAGTTCCAAGCTTGCCCAATGACTCCTATGGTCAAGCTTGAGGGGGAGTGTTGGAATCAACAAACAAATCTGGAGTTGATGAAGAGACCAAGCAAATCAGGAGCAAGCAAATCAAGCATCTGGAACAAGCAGATTTGAATCTGTCCGTACAGTCTTGCTCCACAAGCAACTCTTCTTGCCCTAACTTACCTTGCAAGGCAAGAAATGAGTTGGAGAGACTTAATATGGACATTGGGAGCCTCCAGAAGTAAAGGGAATCAAGTTTGAATGGAATTACTCAGTTCTGGTTTGATTTGGACAAGTAGAAGTCACATGGGTGCTTTGGAGAAGCAGCTGGACCTGTCACTATCACACCAAGCTGAATGTTCCTCTTCCTCCAGTCACACTCTCTTCCTCTGGACGTGCCAGACTGTCCATGCCACAGCCTGATCCACATCAGTCTGCCCCAGCCAGTTCTGAACCTGCTCTGATCTCATTTTCTCTACAAATTAGTTATTTAAGTTTTAATGTTTTATTACTAGGTTATTGTGCTTTTAATATCTTGTAACTTGGCTATAAAGCCCCCATATGTAACCCACGAAATTCCTAAGGAAAGTTGAGCCTCCTCCTTCACTTATTATCTGGTTCACAATATCCCATACACTCTCATATTCTCTCTAAGTCTCATACACTCTCTCATACTCAGAAACTGTCTTAAACTCTCTATAATCTCTTATACTTTCTGAACTGAGAGTTAAGTCTCTCCATCACCAAATCTCCCAATATATAGTTCCTATACTCTCTCAGGTCTCTTACTCTCTGCTCACACGAGCTCACACTCAACCACGTTCTCAAACACCCTCATTTTCTGTCTTTCATACAATCTGTCTAGCAGACTTATTATCTTTGTCTCTCAACCATTCTTGTTACTCTCTTCACCAATCTTACTCTCCATCATACTCTTACATTTTATCTCTATTCTCACAGACATTTCCATGGACTTTGTTGTAGGATTGCCTAGGACTAGAACCGGAAAGGACTCAATCTTTGTTGTTGTTGATAGGTTCTCTAAGATGGCACATTTAGTAGCATGTCATAAGACTGATGATGCATTGCATGTTGCTAACCTGTTCTTTAAACAAGTTGTTCGTTTGCATGGCATGCCTAGAACTATAGTTTCTGATAGGGACACTAAGTTTCTTAGTTACTTCTGGAAGACACTTTGGTCTAAGCTAGGCACTAAACTGTTGTTTTCTACTACTTGTCATCCGCAAACTGATGGACAAACTGAAGTGGTTAATAGAAACTTAGGAACACTCCTGCGTGCATTCATTAAAAAGAACTTAAGGACATGGGAAGAATACTTACCACACTGTGAATTTGCATACAACCATGCTATGCTTTCTGCTTCTAAGTATTCACCTTTTGAGATTGTTTATGGGTTCAATCCCACCTCTCCTTTGGATCTAATGCCTTTACCTGAGTGTGAAAGGATCAGCCTAGATGGCAAGAAGAAAGAAGAGATGGTCCAACGAATCCATCCTTTAATCAACGAGTATTCTTTCTCCTTGACGGCTCTCTCTCTAGAATAGTTGTCGAGTTTCTTCTGGTGTGTAGTATCCAGGAACCTAAGGGTGTTAACTTGGTGTGTTATATCCGAGTTCATCATCTATGAGTATCAAGAGATCTTATCATCCCTCTTGTGTCACCAATCGATCCACAACCTTGAAGGACTTGAGTCTCTGATTCGTTCTTGCAAGGATCTATCCATCCCATCAACCAAAGAGCATCCTAGGGGCGCATCAAGTGGTATCAGAGCTTTATGAGAAGCAAGCCAACAAAGGGAGACGTGTGAGAACCTTTGAAGTAGGTGACCAAGTTTGGTTGCACCTAAGGAAGGATAGATTCCCCAACGAGAGGAAGTCCAAGTTGATGTCAAGGGTTGATGGACCTTTTGAGATCACAGACAAGATCAATGACAATGCCTACAAACTTGATCCCCCAAGGTAAGTATGATGTATCAAATAGCTTCAATGTCACTGACTTGGCTCCTTTTGCTGTAGATGGACCTGATTTGAGGACAAATCCTTTTCAAGAGGGAGGGGATGATGTGATCATGGACCGGATCACTAAGGAGAACAAGGAGAGTCTAGATGAGCCACATGAAGCCACATTGCACCAGCAGCCTGTTGATGATGCTCTAGCCATTCCTGAAGGTCCCATGACTCGTTCCAGAGTCAAGAAGCTTAAAGAGAATGTTGTTGGATACTCACTTCACATGCACAACAAGAAAGTCTTTGACAAGGTCTGATCCGAGATGTCTTGATCACAATTCAAGCCATCTCTACATCAAGCTGAGTTAGTGTCTAGGCAAGACATGGGGTGCGTGCTCTTTTCCTTGCTTTTGGTTTTGTCCCACGAGGTTTTTTGGAGGAAGGTTTTTAACGAGGCCACAACTTGTCTTCACATCACTTAGGCCCTATTCTCGGTCCAAGGCTAAAGAAGTTTACATTTTATGTCATTTTAAAGCTTATGTTAAAGTTAAACTATAGTTTCCTTTTTGCTTATTTCCGAAACCCTAGAGAGCATGTTCTCGGTTTCTCTTTATTTAAATGGGTCTCTAAACCCTATTGTACTCATCCATCCCTTAATCAACGAGTATTCTTTCTCCTTGACGGCTCTCTCTCTAGAATAGTTGTCGAGTTTCTTCTGGTGTGTAGTATCCAGGAACCTAAGGGTGTTAGCTTGGTGTGTCATATCCGAGTTCATCATCTAGGAGTATCAAGAGATCTTATCATCCCTCTTGTGTCACCAATCGATCCACAACCTTGAAGGACTTGAGTCTCTGATTCATTCTTGCAAGGATCTATCCATCCCATCAACCAAAGAGCATCCTAGGGGCGCATCAGATTGTCTTCTGGAAATACATCTTGAAACTCCTGCAAAAGAGAAACCATTTCACTCGGATACACCGGTGTAGAATCTGTTAAGTTCAAAAGAGTTTCTTTAAACACAAGTAAGATAGCAGATTGTTTAGAGTAGAGAGTTTTTTTGATATCACCCATGTTAGCATAGAAGTTTGGCTGCTTAGTTCTAGCCGGTTTTAGATCAATCTCCTTCTTCTTTTGGAGTTGAATCTGATCTTGTTGAACTTCCTTTGGTGTCAAGGGAACCAGGGTGGTATTGCGTCCCTTGAACTCAAAGGAGTGCTTGTTGGTGAAGCCATCATGGATAACTCGGCGATCAGATTGCCAAGGTCTTCCAAGAAGTATGTGTCCAGCTTCCATAGGCAACACATCACACAAGACTTCATCTTCATATCTTCCAATGGCTAAGGGAATGAGGACTTGACTTGAAACCTTCATGGTGCCTTCTTCATTCAGCCATTGTAGCCGGTAAGGTTTGGGATGCTTCTGAACCTTCAATCCCAACTTCTTGACTATGGTTTCACTCGCAGCATTCACACAACTTCCTCCATCAACAATGAGGCTGCACACTTTCCCTTGGACCAAACACCGGGTGTAGAATAGGTTCTCACGTTGCTCTAGCTCCTCAGCCTTGTTTTGCAAGCTTAGAAGCCTTCTAGCTACTAAAAGCTTCCCCTGGACTGGTCCTTCTTCATGTTCCTCCTCACTCTCTTCTTGGTCAGAATCAGTGTTGTCATCTTCTGAGGCATACTCTCCATCTTCCAGCAAGATCATGACTCTCTTGTTGGTACATTCATTGGCATAATGTCCTCTTCCTTGGCACTTGAAACACTTGACATCACGAGCTCTGGAACCAGAAGCTTCAACCTTGCCTTTGCCCTTGTCAAGAGAACTGCTTGTCTTGGTTTCTTCTCTCGGATATGACTTGTTGTCCTTCTGGAACGGTTTAGACTCCTTAGGGTAAGGTGACTTCTCTTCCTTAGTGTTGTGTAACCGGTTAGAGCCATAGTGGTTGCGTGAATGTCCCTTCCTCTTGAGCTGTTGCTCCACAAGAATAGCCTTGTGTAGCATCTCTTCAAGCTTCACATAATGTTGCATCTCAACATTGTCTTGTATCTCTCGGTTTAAACCACACAGGAACCTTGACATGGTTGCTTCTCTATCTTCTGATATGCTAGCTCTTAGCATGAGCAACTCCATCTCATGGTAATACTCCTCCACTGATCTTGAACCTTGGGTAAGTTTCGTGAGCCGGTGGTGCAAGTCTCTGTGGTAATGACTTGGAACAAACCTCTTGCGCATGATAGACTTCATCTCTGTCCAAGTCTCAACTGGTTCTTCTCCATTCCTCCTACGAGTTGTGATGTACTGATCCCACCAACTTAGAGCATAGTCATATAACTCAGTGGCAGCAATCTGAATCTTCTTGTGGTTTGTGTACTGCTTACACTGAAAGAATAACTCAATCTTCTTTTCTTACTCAAGGTAGGCATCCGGATCAGCTTTTCCATGGAATGGGGGTATTTTTATCTTCAAACCAGCAAGCTCATCTCCCTGGTTCATTCTTCTTTCTTGGACACGCCTATGTCTTCTTTGGCTTTGTCTTGAGGATGAACTTAGGTGTTCATACTCATTGCCAGTCTCCTCATAACCGGCATGCTCTTGGCGAGTTGCATGAGGTCTCTCTTCTCTCCTAGTCTCTCGGTTTGGAACTTGACTAGTAGCTCTCCTGATGTCTTCTCTGAGCTCTCTCCGGATGTCATTGAGGTTGGTCCTCATCATCTCGGTCATGGTTGCCACCACGTTCCGATTAAGTTGAGCCGACTTAGCCTCCATGAGAAGCTTGTTCTTCCTGACGAGTGCAGCTTCTTCTTTAGACTCGGATCCCATGCTTCCTGCACAAAGGTAAACAAAAATAACAAGTAAAAGGTTTCTAGGTAACAAGACAAGCAAAAAGGAAAAAGGATAAAAACAAACTAAAGCTTCTTCCGCAAGACAAAAGTAAAAAGGATAATCGGCTACAAGCAAAAAGGACATTAGGGTTGCCGATTTCTAGCAAAAAGGAATTCTTCAAATACTGTCTAAACTTTTCTAAGCTTTTCTAGCACCCTAAACAATCTTAATCTACTCGTGTTCAAGGTGATTAACAAGATTAACAGATGAAACAAAGTGATCTAAAGGCAAAGATTTGTGCGGTTAGGGTTTCTCTCTCTAGGGCTTCCGCAAGGCAAAAAAAGAAGAGTTTAAAAACCTTGTCTAATCTCTTATGAAAATCGAGCAGCCCTAAACAGATTAGTTCTACTGCTTATTCAGGATGATAGAGATGAAACACGGATGAAACAAAAAGAACAAGAGAGAAAACGAGTACTTCCCAACCAAAGTTGCTCTGATACCACTTGATGTGCCCCTAGGATGCTCTTTGGTTGATGGGAATGGATAGATCCTTGCAAGAACGAATCAGAGACTCAAGTTCTTCAAGGTTGTGGATCGATTGGTGACACAAGAGGGATGATAAGATCTCTTGATACTCCTAGATGATGAACTCGGATATGACACACCAAGCTAACACCTTTAGGTTCCTGGATACTACACACCAGAAGAAACTCGACAACTATTCTAGAGAGAGAGCCGTCAAGAGAGAAAGATAACTCGTTGATTAAAAGATGCTTGAGTACAATAGGGTTTAGAGACCCGTTTAAATAAGGAGAAACCAAAGAACATGCTCTCTAGGGTTTCGGAAATAAGCAAAAAGGAAACTATAGTTTAAGTTTAACATAAGCTTTAAAATGAAATAAAAATGTAAACTTCTTTAGTCTTGGACCGAGAGAGGGCCTAAGTGATGTGAAGACAAGTTGTGGCCTCGTTAAAAACCTTCCTCCGGAAAAACTCGTGGGACAAAACCAAAAGCAAGGAAAAGAGCACGCACCCCATGTCTTGCCTAGACACTAACTCAGCTTGATGTAGAGATGGCTTGAATGGTGATCAAGACATCTCGGATCAGACCTTGTCCAAGACTTTCTTGTTGTGGATGTGAAGAGAGTAATCCAACAACATTCTCTTTAAGCTTCTTGACTCTGGAACGAGTCATGGGACCTTCAGGAATGGCTAGAGCATCATCACCAGGTTGCTGGTGCAATGTGGCCTCATGTGGTTCATCTAGACTCTCCTTGTTCTCCTTAGTGATCCGGTTCATGATCACATCACTTGGCAAGAAGATCAGGTGGAGAGGCAAGCCGATTGGAATGCTATGAATCAGCCCAAGGCGTGGGAGTTAGAACAATTACCTTCTGGTTGGAAAGCTATGGATCAGCTTCTACATGGAGTGAGAACAGTTACCTTCAGTTGGAAAGCTTTGAATCAGCCCATAGCATGTATGCTTGTACCTGGTTGATGAAGTTTAAGGAAGCCAGCAAATGCTGATTTACAATCTGGCCAGCTATATGCAAGGACACAAGGAATATTCAACTAGGGACATTGTTGACTGAGCAATCACATGATGGTTTCAGATCAAGGAGTTGCAAAGTCCTCCAACATGTTGAAATCTTCAAGAGTGACAATGCACAGGCTGGTGGAAAAGCAAATGGCGTGAGGGATTCAAGCGTTCAGCACCCCCCACTAGCATTCCAGAAACTTATACAAGATACCTATTGAGCTCATGAGCAAAGGCAGGCTTGGAGTTAACCCTTAACTTGAGTGTTCAATTTAGAAGAAAGGGGGAGACAGTGAAAGTTTATTAAGAATATGGTGAAGAACACTCAAGAACAGCAAGAACAAGAGAGAGAATGGAGAAAATCCGTGAGAGAAGAGAGAGAGAGTAAACAAGTAAAGAGGAGGTTTATTTCTCCTTAATTGATTCAGAATCAATTTTACAACACATATAGAGCTTATTTTCGACCAAGAAGGTCCAGCAGACAAGGAGACAAGGGGACAAGGTAAATAAGTGAAAGAAACAGTATTTGCTTTGGTTTGAATTTGAATTTGAATCTGGCAAGAGTTCCCCAACGTCCCTATACTGTATTCATACGGTTTCCATGTATTCATACAGTATAACACGTGGGGATACCTTGCTCCTCACTCCTGGTTCCTTCCTAGACCTTAACTTGCCTTGTACTTCACTTCAGAGTGACTTGTGTGTCAAGTCATTCCGTACATATGTACGGACTGCCTTCTCTCCCAAGTAAGCTCATCCTCTTCATTTCTTTGTCTTCTTTATTCATTAAGGTCAATACTCCCCCTCAAGCTTGATCCAATGCAATGATCAAGCTTGGAAAACCATGAAGACTTCCCTCATTAAAACCTTAATATGCAAAACCCTGTTTTTGGGACAAAAACATACTAAGGAAAGAGTAGAAGCTCCATGGCTAAGAGGATTATGCCTTGGTAATGTCAGTGAGTCCAAGTTTAGGATAAATGGACTCACACACCTTGGTACTTGCGGCTTTAGTGAAAATGTCGGCCAACTGATCTTCACTCCTTGTGTAGCATGGCAATATGACTTCTTCGATCACCATTTGCCTCACCTTATGGCAGTCCACCTCAATGTGTTTCGTCCTCTCATGAAACACTGAGTTTGAGGCTATGTGAATGGCTGCTTGGTTGTCACAATGCATTGTGATTGGAGAAGTGATCTCGACTCCCAAATCTTTGAGTAATCCTTTGATCCACACCAACTCGTTTGTCAGCTTCCTCATGGCTCTATACTCTGCTTCAGCACTTGAACATGAAACCACCTTTTGTTTCTTGCTTTTCCATGTGACCAGATTGCCTCCTATGAAGGTGCAATAGCCTGTGGTTGACTTCCTATCATTCCTATCTCCTGCCCAATCAGCATCACAATAGCCAACCACTTCTGTGTTGCCATTACAGCCCATCCATACTCCTTGTCCAGGAGCTCCACTAAGGTATCTGAGTATCCTTTCCACCATTTTCCAGTGATGAACCTTTGGCACTTGCATATGCTGGCTCACCTGGTTCACAGCAAAGCAAATATCAGGTCTAGTAATTGTTAAATAGATTAGCTTACCCACTAGTCTTCTGTATTGCTTTGGATCATCAAATGGTGTGTCTTCATACTCTCCCTCACGTAAAATCTTGTAGCCATCTTCTAGAGGAGTCTTAGCTGGTTTCTCTCCAAGCATACCTGCTCCATTCAAAAGGTCAAGTGTGTACTTCCTTTGGGACAAGAAGAGCCCCTCATTAGAGCGGCATACTTCAATTCCAAGGAAGTACTTTAGCTCACCTAAAACCTTTATCTCAAATACAGATTTTAAGTAAGCTTTTGTGGTTTGTATACCTTCTTTGTCACTCCCTGTGATGATGATATCATCAACATACACAAGGATGACTACTATACCTTGTTGGCTGGTGAGAGTGAATAGAGTATGATCTGCCTCTGATCGTCTAAACACTTTTCCGTTAAGGGTGGTACTGAGTTTATGATACCAGGCTCTTGGTGATTGCTTTAACCCATAGATAGCCTTCTTGAGCCTCAAAACATTGCCTGGTTTGACTAGGTATTCAAGACCAGGAGGGGGTCTCATGTAGACTTCATCTTCTAGTTCCCCTTGAAGAAAGGCATTCTTCACATCCATTTGCCATAAGTCCCACTTCAAGTTGGTAGCAAGAGAAAGGATGATTCTGATGGTGTGAAGTTTTGCTACTGGTGCAAAGGTATCAAGGTAATCTTCTCCATAAGTTTGAGTGAATCCCCTTGCAACCAGCCTTGTCTTCTTCCTTTCTGGTTTACCATTGGCTAGGTACTTGATGGTGAAGATCCATCTACTTGTTACTGCCTTTTTCCCTTTTGGAAGTTCAGCCTCATACCAAGTATCATTGTCTATCATGGCCTGAGTTTCATGACCCACTGATTCCTTCCATTCCTTATCCTCCATTGCTTCTTCATAAGATCTTGGTATGTATTCTTGATCCAAGTTGCTCATGAGGGCTTGATGCTCTTCTGGATATTGATGAAGAGAGCATGTGGCTTGTATGGGATGAGCTACTGCATTTGCATTGTAGTACACCCTTGTGTTCGTCCAGTTAGATGGGGGTTGCCTGATTCTTGTGCTTCTCCTTAATGGCTGGACCTGATCTTCTTCAGCTTCTTCATCCTCATGGGTTTGTGGTTGAGGCTGCTCCTGGGTTTCTTCTGAACCATGTTGATCATGAGTTTCAGAACCTTCATGATGTATTGTCTCCTCTGGTTCTGGTTGGTTTCCCCCCTCAGGATCAAGATGGGTCTCATTTTCAACCGTTCCAGCAGTTTGAGCAGGTCCTTCTCTTGTTTCCTCCCTGGCCTGAGGCTGACTAATACCAAGACTTTCTAGGATGATCCTCAGGTTGTTTGCTCTGTCTGAAGGCGCATGTGAGAGATCCTTCAAGTTATCCCAGCTCTTCTCATCATAGTACCCTCTAGACTCCACGAATTTCACATCCCTTGAGACCATAACTCTCCTAGTCTCTGGTACATAGCACTTGTATCCTTTCTGGTTGGCTGAATAACCAATAAACATTGCTTTGACACTCTTTGCTTCAAGTTTGTTTCTCTGTTCTCCTGGAATCAATACAAAGCACATACACCCAAACACACGCAAGTGATCAATGGATGGTTTAGTTTTGTTCAATACCTCATAAGGAGAGACATCATGGAGAACTCCTGTGGG
>CAJHQP010011844.1:0-14013 GCA_905132765.1 Moricandia arvensis
CTTTGGGCGGCGGTTACTTGCCTATGGCCACAGCGTGTACACCGCAGGCTCTTCGAGCGCGTGCGGTGATCAGCGGTACGCTTCGCGCGCTCGTTGTTGCTCGCGAGTCTCTATATGGAGCGCGGAGACTACTCTGCTTCCTTTCGTCTCGGTGTTTGCGCACGCGCCGGCTCGATTGCGCGGCGCTCATTGAGGCCGCCAGACTGCGTTTCTTCCCAAAGTCCGCTCGACACCCTTAAACCAGCGGGTGTGACGGCAAGTCGCTGAACCAGCAGTGCGGCTAGAAAGGGTTACAGCCGCGGGCTATACTATGCCGCACAGGGCTCGGCACGCGCTCTTCTCTCTGTCCAATCCATCCACAGTCGCCGTCGGGTTCGCTTAATGTGCAGCGATGGACGCAGCTTTGTCTTCTGGATTTCATCTATTCCAAACACCTGCCATAAAGGTAGAAACACAAACAAGCAAAAGTAGCAAGACATGTACAAGGATAGACATGAACTTCCTCCCAAATGAGCTTGTTTTAAGTCTCTAGCTTGAACTTCCTTCCTTTTAGCAGACTAGCGGATGGGAAGAGTTGGAGAGTGAAAGAGAGGTTCCTTCCTCCTCTGTTGCATCCCAAATAGAGTTTCACTCCCTTCCCATTGCACTGTAAGTCCCTTCCATCCTTCTCCACAACACTATGCTCCATATGTCTCACCTCCTTAACCCCGAAAGGCCTGACCATCTTAATTTGAGCTTCCTAGGAAACAACCTCAACGAGAATTATAGAGCAGCAACCTGGTGTCCACCAGTGAACTCTCTATTCAAAAATCTTCTTATCATGGAGCTTTGGTTCTTTCTATGTAGATGCTGAGCTCTCCTAGGCATCAAGACGTATCTCATCACGTTCACTCAGATGGATCAGTCTTTTTTCATGCTGTCTTATGCCAAAATTGAGAGCTAACAGCCCACAGCTTTGTATTCAAGTTCACTGTAGGTGACAATCTTTCCCATAGACGAGGTGAGGTGTAGTTCCCAGAAGTTATGTAGCTCCTATAGTCATATAGTGCCATCACATCTTTGTGGATCAGTCTTCCTTATTGTTCCAACTGTTTTATTTAGATGGATTTGATCTCTCTTTGGAATCCACTTGTCACTTTCTCCACAGATGGATTGCACCTTGTGTTTTACACCATTCTTCTTCAGAAGATCTCAAACAGTTTGTTGATGATGAAATGAGAGACGCCATCACAGATTACTACTCTGGACTCAAATCTTGGATGATGACTGCTCTTGACATCTTAGAACAACCTTGCATCATTGGTGGACTTTGTGACACGTGTGTTTATTGTTCTAGCAGGTATGAATATTATAACAATTAACTGTCAAATTAACCTTTAATCCTAACACACAAACAATTCTCTTGCCAAAAGAGATCATGTGTCTTACTTAGGATCGATTCCACACAGAGTAATGGCACACAATAGATTTTTATTTTTAAGACTAAGCTAGGTGATTATATAATATATATATATATATATATCAGTATTATTTATCAATTTAAGAAATATCCTTATTAGAAGTGTAGATACAATATAAAAATATTCTATAACGTCAAATATAGAAATATGCTAATAAATATATGGAAAATGCTACTAACTAACAAAATGCAAACGTAAATGTGCTAGATCTAGATTCAAGCTTAATGATATAGGGAATAGAGCACGAAATGTTTAATTTTTACAACTCAAATATTAACTATTTTACCCTTTTGACTCCAACTCTCTATGCGAGCAGAAAGACCAAAGACGACGCTAAGCCTGATGTCAATGACGGTGATCAGAGGAAGTGTGAACGAGATTTGAATGTCACTAGTATTAGACCAGCTCTCGCACTACGACCCACACGTTCAATGGAGTCTATTCTAGCACATAACTACTCTCGTAGTTTCATGTCCTACTTACAGATCCTAGTTAGCTACTCTAGAATGCAAGCATTAAGCCAACTAAATGATGGATATTAACTTTAACTTAGCATCCTACTTTTGGCTAATCCATGATTGCTATCATTCAACCTATCTAGTTATAACTACTCAAACATAATTATAGTAAGAATAATAATCTGATTATAATGCATGGATAATAATGGGTTCAATAAAAAATATCTCTAAGGAGTTATAAATCTTCTCCCTAAAAACCTAAACTATAATAGAATATTGCCTACTTTCACACGCACTCTGCACACGCTGCAAGTGTAGTACATAAAATATAAATATAAAACCCTAAAATATGGGCCAAAACTCTTCCAGGGTAATCTTGTAATCTTGTGTATTGTCTCTAGCTTGCTTGGGACCGGTGTCTGCGAATTGGTCAACGGTCGATGACAATTTGTCTCGTCGATCGACGACTATCTTGTACTTCGAACTCTCTCAATGATCAGCCATTATTATTCTCTTCTAAATATCTAAATACTCTAACTCCAAGTATCTCCATATATCTCCAAAACTTACCTCGACCTGTAAATACCTTAAAACATAGCTAGACACACAAAATAGAGCCTATAACATGCATAAAACTGGAAATAAATAGTCTATATCAACTCCTTAAACATTTGCTGTCGCAAGCAAACAGCTTCTGAAAGAGTTTTGAAAAGCGAAGACTCCCATAATCTCTAAGTATACTATACACTTACTTGTGCAACCACATCCTATCAAGTCAATAACAGAGAAACTTATATACCCTATCCTAGTATATGCAACAAATCCATTTCTACCAACAACTTAATGATACTAGTCTGACTCGCCCTCACGATTTCATTTCTTGCATAAAATAAAAGTGCAGGCTTTACCTTAAGAGTATCGATCAAGATATATGTACTCTTACCTCTGCAAGTATTGAACACACAGTAGTCTTCTCTGATTCTTTTCTCTCCTCTTCTCACTTCTTCTTATCAATGTCTCCATTCTTTAGAGGGTATCATTTCAGTTTTTAATTGACTGAGATATCTTGACAGTTCAATGAATCAAGCCCTAACGTTTTTACCATCACATTTGTTATCTTCTTTTTGACATTTATCTCTTTCTAGAATCATATGAATCAAAATTAATGGTTGTAGCCACCAAATCATGTTCGATCCTTTTATCTGAAGGAGAGAGAGAGAGGAATCAGAAGCATACAGATTTCCTTCCAGACTGCAAAAGAATCCAATGTAGTGTATAAAAAATCCCAAAGCAAGCAGATAATGTCAGGATTAGTGTGAATCAGCTTCGTTTCTTCAAACTTCTAAGCAAGTGTGATATAGTGGCAGATGATCCACTTTGTATATCAGTACTTCTACAAGCAACCTTCTAAGAATGGTGCTAAAGTGTGGTTAATCAATAATAAATCTTGCTATAGTCCCCTTCTTGACTCAATAATTTTTTTTGAAAAAACTTATATATATGTATATATATAGATTATATATATATATATATATATATATATATATATAATTCAAAAAACAAATAATAGCGTTAGCGAATCTCCCACGAAATTACACTGTCAGTGTAATACGCCTCCGATTGGTTAGAAAAATCAAATCATAAGTAAATATTCTAAGTAGAAAACTCGATACCTCTCTCTGTAAGAGAGCAAAGATTGACAAATGAAAAAACTGCCACCACCCAACTAATGTCTAAGACATTAGAAGCTTTCTAGACATGTTGGATCTATAGGCGATTCATAAAAGATTTTAGCAAAATTGCAAACCTCTTACAACGCTTCTGTACAAAGAGTGAAATTCGATTTTACGCCTGAATGTCTAGAAGCTTTAAAAGAATCAAATCAGCGCTCGTATCCGCCCTATTGTCCAAGCACCAGACTGATCTACCATTCAAAATTATGTGCGACGCCAGCATTTCGCTGTAGGTCGATACTTGGAAAATATAAACACAAAAAGTTGCACGCTATATATATTTCCGCAGAACTCTGGACAAAGCGCAATGTAATTATGCGACAACAGAAAAAGAGCTATTGGGTGTGGTATTCCTTCGAGAAATTCCGATCATATCTAGTCGGTTCAAAGGTAGTAGTTCACACTGACATAGAAGTCAAAATAAGAAGGGAGTAGAAATAGAGTCGCATGTCACTTATCACGAATAAGGATGGATGAAACATTCCTATAGATGATTTCTTTACCCACATAAATGTCTACTTAGGGCATAATCGACTTTCGTTGGTAGCGTCAGTTCGACACATGAAGTGGAATCGATCGACGAGACACTATATCATCAAACAATTATAGCCATAAAGCATCGATCAATTTTTTTCCAGACTCCATCGATCGACGATGCATTGAGAAGGACGATGAAATATCATTCCAAATAAATATCAACATCATTTGTAATCCTTCGACTCCAAATGATGATTCCCCCGGAGGGAATAAGTTTGAGTCGGGGTGTGTGTTACTAAACACCACCGGTAGACTTTGGTATGAAGAAAGTAAACTATTCTGCGGCCGAAGTAGAACCCGAACTCTTTCAAAGGAAATCAGAAAAAAAGATATTTTCCGAGAGAAATCGAAGATATCACTGAGATGAACCTTATCTTTACAAACATTGTTCTGACGATATATATAGACGATGTGTTGCCGGAAATCAAACTCCAGAAATTTTAAATCATTGTCACGGATCCGATTACGCGGAACGTTTGCTAGTTTTAAGACAGAGTCATAAATCATACAAGCGGCTTTTGTTGGCCGACTATGTTCGAGATGCTGAAGCCTACGTAGCGAAATGGATCCCTGCCAAAGAAGAGGGAAAATCAGCAAGAGAAACATGATGGAAAGAAATTTCATACTTGAAGTTGAAGTGTTTGATTGCTGGCGGCATCAATTTCATGGGCCCTTTCTCGTTCTTCGCATGGGAAATAAATACATACTGGTCGTGGTGTACTATGTATCTAAACGGGTGGAAGCAATAGGCAACTTGCGAAAAATGGATGCTTCCATAGTCGTTAAATTCTTCAAAAGTATATCTTTCCCAGATTTATCTACAGGTTTGAACATGATTTTGTATAATTGAATTCATTATTCTCGATTTCGTAATCCATAATCCGCGATGAACCATCGATCGATGCCCATGAGTTGCCATCCATCGATGGCCATGAGGTTATGTCGATCGATGACCATGTGGTATCATCAATCAATGTTTGTTCTTTTAATCTCGGCATCGATTAGTGCCTTTCTTGATTAAATGCAGAAGAACGAGAGGAGAACAAAAGCACGGTACGAGGTCTGTAGCTCCAGTACTCCACCACGGGGTCCTCCAAGCGAGACCCTTGGCCCAAATAGGAGGAGGCTTTACTTGTGACATTCGAGGACTACTCCAACCCTCGAAAGCGGTGGCATAGAGGGACTGCACACATCGTCCCGTGAGCGAGGAGTGGGATGATTTTGACAGCCTCTACTAAAACGCTTGGCAAAGCGTTACCTTCGAGCCTACCAAGTTCGCCGATAAGCGAACTCTAAAGAAGATGGGGCTCTACACAGATTCTAGACAGATGGTGGAGGAGCTTGGATTGGGTACCATCGCTACTAAGCCATATCCTCTATAACCCGACGCTGGTCCGACAGTGCATAGCTACGGCTCAGGTGCTCTACAAGAGCCCCAGGGTGAAGGTGGCGCATGAGGCCACCCTGACTTTCTCATCAGAAGCATCCGGTACAGGATTCCCATCCCGCAGCTCTGTGGAGATTTATGGCTTCGGCATTGTTACCAGCGCCTGTTCATTTGCTGCTTTCCCTGGTTTGCCTCCCTTCCGAGGGCCTCGTCGGGACATGCCATTTTGACTCAGGCTCAGCCACTCAGACGGACGTCCGTCACCCTTACTCTACGCTATTTCCTGAAGGTCCTTGCCAACATCTTGGTTGTGCAAGATGGAACCCAACAAGGTTAGGGTTCAGGAGCTAACATTGCTGTTCTATTCCGTCAGGGAGATTAGTTAGGCTCGGCGACGAGGTCTTTCCTCCACCTATGAGCGATCAGCAGGTGAACTTCGGGGCTATAATTATTGAGCATCGGTGCGACCCAGAAGGACAAACCTTCAAGGTTATGGCACGAAAAGGGAGATGAGAGGGACCCTCTTGACACCCATCTTCAGCTTTCTTGGAATTAGCTTCGAGGGAGTTTCAGTAGAGAGAGCTGCGCTTCATGGATGTGGGGTTCCTCACGAGGACCCACTGGCTGAAGGAAGGACGCTTTTGGTTCTTTTGTGGATGTCGAGGGACTCGGATGATAGAGCTTCCAGTGCTCGAGGTGAAAAGACTTCTCTGGCGATCTACAGCTCCTCGCATTTCACCCCAGCTGAGCGTCACCTCCACACAGCACCCCTCAATGTACGACGCAGAGGAGTCTGCATACCAGCACACCCTGTCGCAGCAGCCTCCACGGACGAGCCGGCACAGCCACCTCCACCACTCCCAGCCTTCCCCCAGATCCCAGATATCCCCATGCACGACCACAGTGTTTTCCAGTTAGTCGTGGACGCACTTCGAGCGGTATGGGCCAGGGTGGAGACGATGTCTCGATGCCAGCGCTTCAGACGTCCTAGGACCAGAGCCAGATCGCCAACGGGACCAGCACCACAGCAGCATCAGCATGCCCTGGATACATCAGACAAGGAGTAGTCCCTTCGATACTCCTTCGTCTTTTATTTCATTTCACTTTCGGACTTATTTTCATATTTATTTTGCTTGTTGCATTTGGATTTAGACTATCTATTTATTGCTGTTTGGATGTTTTTTAATGTGTGCTTGAGTGTCTAACAGAGCTAACCAAAGAGAGATGATCAGAACGGAGAGTCCACACACGATTTATTCTTTCAGCTTAGCATCAATCGACGTCTCCTTGTTGCTGTCGATTCGATGGCGATTTAACCAGGGAGTCACGAGTTTTAACGTTATTTATACTATTACGTATTTCATTATTTCTTCTATTTTTGAAAGGTTTACCCAATAGTTTGAATACAACATCGATCAATACCATATCTTTCCCATCGATCGACGATGATGGTCAACCATCGGTCGACGCTCACCTACTTCCATCGACTGATACTCCTAACAGATTTTGTATATTTGACAATCTTTAACATTGTTTCTTTATTATTTAATATCTCCCAACCAATCCGAGACGGATTACACTAGGGACAGTGTAATTTATATCTGGGGAGGTTCGCTAATGCTATCTATTTGTTTTTGAATTGTATCTCTATAATTATATAAGTCTTTCTATAAGTTTTTCAAAAAAAATTATTGAGTCAAGAAGGAGACTATGATCAAGATTTATTATCGACTACCACACTTTAGTACCATTCTTAGATGGTTGTTTCCAAAGATTACTAGAGATACAAAAGTGGTCATCCTGCCACTATATCACAGTCGCTTAGAAAGTTGAAGGAACGAAGATGATTTCCAACACTAATCCTGAAATTATCAGCTTGCTTTGTGATTTTGTATACATTGGATCGGATTCCTTCTGCAAGTCTGTATGTAGAAGTCATTGCACCTCTGGTTCCCTTCTATCTCTCTCTTCAGCATCTAATAAAAATAAAAGAATGAGATGATTTCCTGGAGAGGGGTAGGTACATTACCGATGACCCCACTATTATTATTTAAATGAATGATCACACATTGTTGGAAGCGAGTGATAGATACATTACTGATGACCTCACTATTCGCCTACAACTTTGTTATAAAAAATAATATAAATATATTTCGAAAATGAGATGGCAAGATGGACTGTATCAGCATCATTGCCCATTGAGTTTAAATCCAAAAAGATTCAGAGAAGAGAAAAAAAGGAAGAAAGGTATCAGAGAAGATTTTGTGCTTAGTTGTTCATATACCTGCGAGGTAAGAGTCCATATATCCTTTGATCGATATTCTCAGGGTAAAGCCTGCACTTTTATTTTATGCAAAGAAATGAAATCAGTAGAAGGGCGAGTCAAACTAGTATTCGCTAAGTTGTTGGTAGAATGAATTTGGTTGTTATACTAGGATAGGGTATATAAAGTTTCTCTATGATTGACTTGATAGGATGTGGTTGCAACAAACTAGGGTGACAGTTATACTTAGACATTATGTGACTCTCCGCTTTTCAAAACTTCTTACACAAGTTTTGTTTGCTTGGGGACAAACAAGAGGTTAAGTCTGGGGGAGTTGATATACCATGGATTTTACTTATCTTACCTATGATATATAGAGTACTTTTACAGTCTTTATATGCATTTGATACTGTTTAGAGTATTTACAGGTCTAGGTACTCATTGGAAGAAATTGGAGCTTTTGGACTATTTTGGGCCGAAAACTTAGAGTCGGATACATATTTCTGAATAGACTATCGATCGACGTCACACACTGTGCGCCGATCGACTGTCAGTCAACATCGAGATTGATGAAGGGTTGAGAAATTACAAGTTTTACCCAGAAGTTCCATTAATTGCAAAACAAGTCCCTAGCTGAAATTTAGACTATTTATTAGGGTTTTGTATCTTATTTTGCCCTAAACCCAGAAGACCTAAGAGAGAGTTGTCTTCTAAGTTACACAAGAGTTTTAGAGTATAGATTTGGAACACATTGCTACATCTATTGGAGAGAAAGATCTGATCGTCAATGCAGAGAAGATCTTGAACTCCTTATTTTTTTACTCAGTTTATTCTATGCAATTTATTCATAATTTATTCATGTTCTTCATTGCTATGTATGAGTAGTTCTCTATTAGATTTAGGGTTATTCAATGGTAGTAATGTATTGTTGATTTTATAGAATGGTTAGGGTAATCTTCTTGTTCTTTGCTTAAGATGCTCTTAATGCTAAGTTGAACTTGATCTCCTCAATCTTAGAAATTAGGGTTCTATAGCAAGCGAGAGCCTGGTTATAAACTGGAATCTATCTAAATAATCTAAATAACTAGTAACAAACGAGATTTGAATTAGAAATTTAGAGAACCCATCAAACCATGAAACCAGTACTGTTTAGAATGAGCATTGATTGATGCCATCTTATTGTCATCGATTGACGCCAAGTCGATATGCGCGAGAGCGATCTTTTAAACCCTTAGGTTTGAGTTCTGAACGATGCTTAATAAAATCCTAGCAATCTATTAATCTGCATTATCTAATCCGACCTGAGAATTTTCCCTAAGTCTAATCTCTTAATTTAATCATCACAAACCAAATAAATCTTGAACACTTTTATTTTTATTGTTATAATTCATCTAGATTTAATTCGAAAACAATAAGTCAATTGTGCAATCCTAGAGTCTTTGTGAATTTGATCCCTAAGTACTACACTAACCTCTTATTTGAGAGAGTAAAATGGGAAATAGGATTAATTTGAAGGTGAAGTAAAACCCCACATCATCCAGCCTTTATTTTCTCCTTGATCAAGCTCTCATGCCCCCTAATGTTTTCACTTATTTGGCATCACTTGATTCTCCAATTTCTTCACATGGTGCTGAGGTTTATGAACTTGGTATTGAGGTTGAGGTACAAACCATCTATCTTTCCATTGAAATACACAGTCATCTTCTGCTGTCCCTCTAAAAATCTGTCAACCAGTGCTTCAATCTTGCTTTCCTAGCTTCTGGAGGAGGATTCTGGTAGTAGGAAGATCCATAAGTCATGTTATTGTCGAAGAGCCTTTTTTTTCTGTGAATTCTGATTAAAGTTACTCCTTTGACCATTCTCATAGGAGTTCCTGTTAAAACCTGGATTCCCTTGTCTCTAGAAACCGTTCCCTTCGATGTAGTTCACATCTTCTTCGTCAATCTAATCTTCTCCAAATCTATCGCCTCTACTTCTGCAAAGAAACATGCCTTCTTGAGAACTTTCTGAACACTGTCCATTTTTGCCTTGACTTCTTCAATCTGCTCCTTGCTCATAGTTAGGGTTGATTTCCTCCTTTCAAAATCTGTGTTTCTTGGGTACTGCTGCTTGATGTCAGATTCTCAATCAAATCTAGTAGTTTCTTCAGGGATCCTGGTGCTGAAATTCCCTTCACTAGTTGTGTCCAAAGCTATCTGATGCTGCAATCCAATATGTTTGAACAAAGTGATAAAAAGCTGCCACTTCATTGAACCCGTGATGTGGACAGTCCTCTAGTATGACTTGAATCTGTATCCATAGTTTTCTGAAAGACTCTGAAGGTTCTTGTGAAAAAGTAGTAATCTTGCTCCTCAAATATTCTGCTCGCGTCATCAAAGAAGTTACACAAGAAAGCGTTCTTGATGTCAGTCTCAGTGTCAGAGATCCTGTGGTAGCTGCTTAAGCTAATATGAAGCATTCCAGCAAGTAATACTTGAAGAGCTTAGAAAAGAGATATTCCTAAGGGACTCCATTGGCTAATAGCAGTCACTAAAACCTCAAATTGCTCAGATATTCATAGGGGCTCATGTAGATCCATGTAGGTGTTTGCGCTACAAGTCGATAACCTCATGCGCAATCCATTGTAAGGTGTTGCGCTCAGATATGAAAATATTCTAGAACTCAAATTTAACTATTTTGAACTTTTTAGCTCCAACTCTTGTATGCGAGCAAAAGGAAAGACCATCGATCGATGACTAAGGCCTGATGTGATCGACGGTGAAATAGAAGGAAGTGCGAACGAGATTTGATATGTTCGCCAAGCTAATTAGACTAGCTCTCGCATGTGCCTAAGTTCAATGGAGTCTATTCTGGCACAGAAAACTACTGTCGTAGTCGTCCAAGTCCTACTTTCGAGATACTAGTTAGCTACTCTAGAATGCAAACATTAAGCACAACTCAACTGATGGATATTAACTTTAACCTAGCAATCCTAATTTTGGGCTAATCCATGATTGCTATCATTCAACCCTAAATCTAGTTGATAACTACTCAGACATAATTAGAGTAAGAATAATAATCTGAATATAATGCATGGATAAAATAATGCGGTTTCAATAAAAATATCTCTAAGGAGTTATAAATCTTATTCCCTAAAAACTCTAAAACTATAATACAATATTTGGGACTACTTTCACACGCACTCTGCACACGCAGCAAAATTTTCATCGATCGATATCAAGTGTTCAACATCTATCGATCTTGATCTTATACCATCGGTCGATGACAAGGTTGTGTCTTCGATCGACGACTATCTTGTACTTCGATTCTCTCAATGATCAGCCACAAATTATTCTCTTCTAAATGCTCCAAAAACTCTAAGTATCTCCATATATCTCCAAAACATAGATGGACCTGTAAATACCTCAAAACATAGCTTAGACAAACAAAATATACCCCAAATATAGCCTATAACATGGCCTAAAATTTGTAATAAATAGGCTATATCACTTGCTATGGCTTCCACCCCACTTCGATACATAGTCAAGAGCCACAAGGATGTAGGTGTTGCCAAAGGAGGATGGTAATGGTCCCATGATATTGATTCCCCATACGTCAAACACTTCAACTTCCAGGATAAGGTTTTCAGGCATCTCATTCCTTTTAGTAATGTTCCCTCTTCTCTGGCATGAATCACATCTTGAGACAAATTCTTGGGTGTCTTTGAACATGTGTGGCCACCAAATCTAGCTTGTAGAACCTTAGCAACAGTCTTGAAGGTGGCGAAGTGACCTCCATAAGATGATACATGACAATGTGCAAAGATCCTTTCAATTTCTTCTTAACCTACTACTCCTCTGTAGAGTTGATCCCTAAAAAGTATGTAGAGGTATGGTTCAACCCTGTAGTACCTCTTCAAATCCTTGTAGAGCTTCTTCTTGGCGTACCCCTCAAGCCCCAAAGGCTCCTTTTCAGAACCTAAATAGTTCACCAAGTCAGCGTACCAGGGTTCCTTCTCTCAGTTGCCTTAACCTCTTTGAGCTTCTTTACAGTCTCTTAAAGCTTCAAAACTACTATGATAGCCATAATCTGCGCTTCTGTAGTCCTTAATCGATGGGAATACCACAATCAACTTTCATCAGAGAGGAATGATCAGCTAGTCCATTCTCAACTCCAGGTTGTCTTTATCTCAAGATCAAATTCTGTAACAACAAAATCACCTCAACAATCTTGGCTTAGCATCTTTCTTTGCCAAAAGGTGTCTTAGTGCAGCATGATCAGTGTAGACAATCACCTTGGAGCCTACCATATAACTTCTAAACTTCTCAAAGGCAAAACTATAGCAAGAAGCTCTTCTAAGTTGTAGCATATTTCATTTCAGCATCATCAAGAGTCCTACTTGTATAGTAGATGACATGAGTCTTTTTATCTCTTTTTTGCCCCAAGACTGCTCCCACAACATAACTAGCATCACACATAGTCTCAAAGGGAAGATCCCAATATGGTGGTTTAAAATTGGGAGCCTAATAAGTTTACTCTTCAGCTTCTTGAAGGCTTCAAGACACTCTTCATCAAAGTGAAAGACAACCTCTTTGCATAGAAGTTTGGTCAGTGGTCTAGCTATCTTTGATGAACCTCCTATTGAACCCGACATGGCCTAAGAAGCTTCTGATGTCCTTCGATGATCTTGGTGGAGCTAATACAATCATCACGTCAATCTTCGCGTTATCCACTCGATACCTCTCTCTGAGATCTTGTGTCCCAGAACAATCCCTTCCTTGACCATGAAGTGGCATTTTTTCCCCAGATAAGCACAAGGTTTGTCTCCTCACATCTTTGCAAAACCCTTCAAGAATTAGACAAACACGCAGCAAAGGAAGATCCATACACATAGAAATCATCCATAAATACCTCCACAACATCCTCAATAAGATTAGAAAATATAGAGATCATTTCTCTTCGGAAAGTTGCTAGTGCATTACATAGCTCAAATGGTATCCTTAGATAAGCAAAGGTACCATAGGGGCATGTGAATGTTGTCTTTCCTGATCATTGGGATGTATGGTATTTGGAAGAAACCTGAGTATCCGTCAAGAAAACAATAATAGGGATGATTTGCAAGTCTCTCAAGCATTTGGTCAATGAATGGCTGAGGAAAATGATCCTTTCTAGATGCAGCATTAAGTTTTGGTAATCGATGCACATTCTATGACCTGTTATTGTTCTTGTAGGTATCAATTCATCCTTATCATTCTTAATGACAGTGATATCACCCTTCTTGGTAACTACATGCACACGAGATACCGAAGTACTATCAGAAATAGGATAAATCACACAAGCATCCAAGAGTTTAAGAATCTCTTTCTTAACAACATCTTTCAAGTTGGGGCTCAACCTTCTTTGATGCTGTAGAGAACCCATTGACTCATCCTATAGATAGGTCTTGTGCATGCACAATTAGGGTGATATTCCCTTGATATCTTCAAGTGAGTAGCTAATTGCTCTTCTATACTTTTAAGCTCATTTAAAAGTGTAGACAATTCATTTCACATATGTGGCTACTCACAATACAAGATAGATATTATTAGTGCCAAGAAAGGCGTACCTTACAACAAGGGGGGGGGGGGGGAGGTTAAGCTCCACTTTGGGTGTCTTGAGCTCACTCCAATCAGCTTGTTGAAATTCCTCTTGAGAACTGGCTGAGGCAACATTGTAAACGGCTTGAGGCAAGCTCTTGAAAGTTGTCGCCTCCATTCAGCTCCTTGTGAGAATCCAGCATCCTCTCATACCCCTTGCTCTCCTTGTTCTCAATCATCTGGACCTCTCTATCAACTGTAAAAGCATGTTGTAGAGAGTCCTCAAGTGCCATTTCTAGAGGAACTCATCAGCTAGAGCATCTATGTCCTCAATGTAGAAGGCTTGGGCTTAGATTGTTAGGCTCTTCATGACCTCCTTAACATCAAAGTGAGAGTGTTTCCGCTTTCCGAGATGAAGATCAATCTTGCCATCTCTAACATTAGCAATAGCTCAAGCAGTTGCTAAGAACGGTCTTCCTAGAATCAACGGTCCTTGGGCTCTTCATCCATCTCCAGCACCACAAAATCAGTGGTATCTCATAGTTTCCAACCATTTCCGGTAGATCTTCCAGGATGCCAATAGGAGCTTAACAGAGCGAGCAGCAGTACTAGAGAGATTC
>CAJHQP010011845.1:0-14012 GCA_905132765.1 Moricandia arvensis
CATGCGTGTCGTCCAGTTTTTGGATATATCATCCATGAACCAGAAGCAGATGTTGCAGTAGCTCGACCTAAAGCTGCCGCCCAAGCTTCTTAACGGACACTGGAAGACTACAATCGTCCATACCAGTTCTATGCTAAAAGATCCACTATTCTTCCTCCAGCTTTCCAGACGAATGATTTTGAGATCAAACCGTCCTTCTTCTCACTTGTTGCACAGACACCCTACCGTGGATCGCAACATGAGCATCTGATAGATCACCTGGAGTGGTATGAGGATCTAGTATATGCTATTAAAGCCAATGGAGTCCCTGAGGACTATCTATTCTGTAAGATCTTCAAGTACTCACTTGATGGAGATGCTTTGCGTTAGTTTAAGCAAATACCATCAGGCTCTTTGACATCCTGGACAGACATCAAGAATGCATTCCTCGGAAATTTCTTTGATGATGCACGAGCAGAAGACTTGAGAAGCAAAATCACTACATTCACACAAGAACTTTGAGAATCATTCAGAAGCTCTTGGTTCAGATTCAAGTCCTTCCAGAGACACTGTCAACACCATGGTTTCAATGAAGTGCAGCTACTTAGCATTTTCTTCAGAGGTATTGATCTACAGTACCAGATGGCTTTAGACACAACTAGTAAAGGAAACCTCAATACTAGGAGACCAAAAGCAGCAACAAGGCTTACTGAGAACCTGACATCTAGCAATAGCACCAAGAAAATTGACTATGAGAGGAAGAAATCAACTCCATCTATAAGAAAGGAGCAAATAAATGAAGTCAAAGAAAAGCTGGATAATGTTCAAAAATATCTCAAAAGCAAGAAGTGAAAGCCCTGGAAGAAGAAGAGGAAGAAGATGTGAATTTTATTGGTGGAAACGGTTACCAGAGACATGGAAATCAAGGCTACAACAGAAACTCCTATGGTGGCAACAAGGGTAACTACAATCAGAATTCACAACAGAAAAAGCCTCATGAGGACCAAGTTAGAAGCTATGGTTGTTAGAATACTGGAGCAGCAGAAGCAGATGACTGTAAACTTCAACAGAAAGATAGATGCCATGTAGATCAACCTCAACACAAAGTTTGAGACTCTCAACACTCATGTCAAGAAGTTGGAGAATCAAGTGGTCCGTAAAAGTGAGGACATTCAGAGACATGAGACCCTGATTAAGAAAAAAGGGGAAGTTATTCAGAAGCACCACGTCAATGCATTGGTAGGTGATGATTTTTGGCAAAAAGTAAATAGAGAACAACTCTAGGAAGGAGTTTTGCATGAGAAAGTGCCATGTCCTTTAGCAGTTCGCATTGATGTCGATCGACACCCGGACCGGAACATCGATTGACAGAACCTTCAGAATATGTTGCTTCGCGTAAATCTTCTAACGTCGATAAACGTCGAGAAGCCAGCGTCGATCGACAGTCTCCAACAGAATAACCCATTCTTTTACCAACTCTGCATGCCAGCCTATTTGTCAGACCTTCGAGTGTGGAGACTCAATAACAAAACGCCGATACACCTGACCCCATGACAACTGAAAGGCACCCTAGAAGGAAACAAAAGATTCCCAAACATCTTCGCAAATAAGCAATTGACAAAGAGATGGATGACTTTCCCAAAAGAGTTTTTAAAATTCCTTTAGATACTCAGTTTATTGAAGAATATTATATTCACAGATTGTGGATTTTTCAGAGAATCCAAGGAAACAGAAAAGGACATAGAGCGCATGTTCAGTAACCTCAGAGAGAAGATGAAGCAGAGGACTGCTCTTAAGAAGAAAAGTGACCCTAGGAAATTTGTGAGTCCATGTTTTGTCAAAGGTCACGAGTATCATAACGCCCTCTGTGATACTGGAACAGCAGTAAGCATCATGCTTAAATTTATGGCAGAGAAGCTAAGCCTGAAAGTTGAGGCTTTTAGTGATTCATTCACTTTTGTGGATTGCTCCAAAGTGAATTCAGGAGGGATAGCCATACACATCCCAGTGCAGATTTGTAACGCATTAGTTCCAGTAGATTTCCATGTGATGGATATAAAGATTAATTGGAACTCTTCCTTACTCCTTGGAAGAGCATTCATGGCAATAGTGGGAGTTATTTGGGACATGAAGACAAACATGTTGTGTCTATCCTTGATAGATCCATACAAAATTTATGAACATGTTAAATTCAAGAACAAGGCTACTCAGATAGAATTGGGTAATGATCTAAGTTTGATTGCTACATGCTTCTGCAAATACGATCAAGACGACGAGCCTGTAGACACAACATCAATCGACACCCAACCCATGGCATCCAAGGAAACAAAAAAAGGACATAGAGCGCATGTTCAATGACCTTAGAGAGAAGATGAAGCAGAGGACTACTCTCAAGAAGAAAAGTGATCCTAGGAAATTTGTGATTCCATGTTATGTCAAAGGTCACAAGTATCCTAACGCCCTCTGTGATACTGGATCAGCAGTTAGCATCATGCCTAAAGTTATAACAGAGAAGATAAGCATGAAAATTGAGGCTTCTAGTGATTCATTCACCTTTTTGGATTGCTCCAAAGTGAATTCAGAAGGGATAGCCATAAACATTCCAGTGCAGATTTGAAACGCCTTAGTACCAGTAGATTTTCATGTGATGGATATAAAGATTGATTGGAACTCTTCCTTACTCCTTGGAAGAGCATTCATGGCAACAGTGGGATTTATTTGTGACATGAAGACAAACATTTTGTATCTATCCTTGATTGATCCATACAACTTTTATCAACTTGTTAAAGTCAAGACCAAGGCTACTTAGGTAGAATTGGGTAATGATTAAAGTTTGATTGCTACATGCTTCTGCAAATATGATCAAGACAACGAGCCTGTAGACACAACATTGAGCGACACCCAAACCATGGCATCAGTCAACCAGAACCTGCACGAAACCCACCCTTCAGCATCGTTCGATACTAAACCTCTAATATCAGTCAAGAAGACATAGTCTACATAAGGAAGCAATACTGTGAGATGATGCCAGTAACCAATAACCCAGAATATGATGGTTTTTTACTTTGAAGAAGAAGCAATCGACTACCATGCTTTTGCACTAGAATAGGCTGAAAATTTCAGAGGATCCTATCGAACCTGGAATGAAGCATCGATCGACAGTGGCTCAATACCATTGATGGACGACAATCTGATAGGATACATGACGATTATGGCTACCTCAGACCAGATGAGTTTGAAATTATGAGGGCACTAGATGGATATGCACGAGCAATGGATGGAAGGATTCTCAATGTGTCCAAGGACGATATCAAAAACATATTGGTTATGGCCAATGGATCAGGGAATCTCTTCAGAACACAAACATCGGTTGGTAAAGTCAGTTCAGTGTCGACCGACGGCCAGTGTTGACCAACGGCAACTCTTGGCCGTCGATCAGCAGTCACCACGCAGCATCTGGGCAGAGATTGGTAACAACAGAGTTATTACAAAATAAGCTTGATGGAGTTTACCTTTCTCAGGACTTGATGAGGGATAGTATCTACACGAGTTTGGAGGATATTTCAGAGCCCACAGATGCTAGATTTAACATGTTGATGGGATGCATTCAAGCACTCGAAGAGGATGAGCAGATTGACGTTTGCTCATAAGAAGATGGACAATCAGAAAACCAGAGCAGATGACGCTGTGAAAGGCTTCATCAGTGCATGGTTTGAGACGAGCAAAGAAAATGTGGATAATTGCTTTCCAGATTGCTTTGATGAACCACCTTCTTACTTCAGAAGTCCAAACGTCGAGCTTAAGACTATGACCAACCGCTGAGTGGGAGGCAACCCACTATTTAGTAGGTTTTATTTTTAGTTACTTAGTTATTAATTATGTTTTTAATTACTTCAGATTTTCAAAGGAGGAGTAGAAAAGTTCAAAATCACCATCGGTCGAAACCAACACCTCACCATCGGTCGACACTCAACACCAACCATCGGTCAACAATCTTTTACGGAGTTTGGTAACATCGACTTTCACTCTACCTTTTACTTATGCTTTAGTTTTTATTAACCAAACCCGACGAGATATCACTGGGGACAGTGTTATTTAAGTCTAGGGGAGGTTCGCTGATGCTTTTATCTATTTTGAGTTTTTATCTATTAAGTTTTTCAAATAGTTTTTATAGAGTCAAGAAGGGGATTATGATCAGAACTTATTTATTTACTAACCACACTATAACACCATTCTTAGACATGTTGAATGGAGAGATTACTAGAGATGCCAAAGTGGATCACACTGCCATTATATCACACTTATTACTAAGAAAGTTTGAAGGAACCAAAGTTGGCCTCCAACCTAATACTGACTACTTTGCTTGCTTTGGGGCCTTGTATATATCGGATCAAATTCATTCTGCAAGTTTGTAAGGTTTTAATCTGTGCATTTATGATTTCCCTTCTCTCTCTCTCTTCGGGATCTATAATAGAAAAGATTGAGATGATTTCCTGAGATGCAGAGGGGTAAGTTCATTACCGATGACCCCACTATTCTAATTCAAAGGAATGATCATACATTGTTGGAAGTGAGAGGTAGGTACATTGCCGATGACCTCACTATTTGCCTACAACTTTGTTCAAAAAAAATTGAAAATGAGATGGCAAGATGGACTGTAGCAGCATCATTGTCCATTGAATTTGAGATCCCAAAAGATTTTGAGAGAGAAGAGGGAAAAATGGATCAGGAAAGGCTTTATACCTTTACATGCAGGTTTGCAAGAGTTGAGTCCATGTATCCTTTGATCGATACTCCCAAGGTAAAGCATGCACTTTATTTTTATGCAAAAAAATTAGATCAGTAGAGGGGTGAGTCAAATTAGTATTTGTTGAGTTGCTGATAGAGTGGATTTGGTTGCTATAATAGGATATGGCATATAAAGTTTCTGTTTGATTACCATTATTCGATGTGATTGCGATATAGTAGGGGTAATAGTTATGCTTATGTATTATGTGAGTCCTTGCTTTTCAAACGTCTTTCACAGGCTACCTTTGTTTTACTTAAGAACAATCAAAATGTTAAATCTGGGGGAGTTGATGTACCTTGTTATTTACCAATTTCATAGTCTACTATGTATGTCTAGACTGTATTTTAGAGTATTTTCAAGTCAATGTATGTTTTTGAGCATTATGGAGATAATGAAGCTTGTTAGAACATTTAGAGAAGATATCAAGTAGTTGTTCACGTTCATCTAAGTCAGAGTCAAAGCCAAGCACGACCATTGATCGATGGAGCATCCTTGCTGTCTATCGACAGGCTACTCCCAGAAGTATTGGCCGACTTCAAGCCCAAGTAAAAAAATACGAGAATGTCCCTGAACGAGTTTTGACCTAGTTTATAAAAGTGATGTCAATGTTTAGGCAGAGAGACACATATTTCATATTACACAAAGTATTATTTATAGCTTTTGGGTTTTCTTAGTAGTTTTAGGGGAGAAGATCTTAACTCCTTTAGAGATTTGTCTTGGAACCCATCGTTTATTGTATGCATCATATTATTCAGTTTGTCATGCTTTCTATGATTAGTCTAGGTAATTCTCTTGTTAGATTTAGGGTTTATAATGATATTGATGAATTAGCCCCAAACTAAGATTGCTAGGATGAAGAGATATCAATCTTTTGAATTGTGTTTAATGCTTGCGTTCTAGAGTAGCTAACTAGAAACCTGAACTTAGGACATGGACAACTACGAGAGTAGGTTCCGTGCTAGAATTGATTCCATTGAGCTGGGTTGTTAGGTACATGCAAGAGCTAGTTTCATTAACCTAGCAGACAAACTTCATGTCTGATAACCATCATTCGACACTCGGTCTTATCCATCGACCAACGGTCGACTCCTCTGTTCGCATACAAGAGTTGGAACGAGAGGGGGTCAGATTTGGTTATTATGGTCCTTGCATATTAATAATTTCCTGGTTCCTATCCACTATAATTCACTTGCCTGAAACTCTAGATCTGTCTTTTCCATATTTGAATCAACTTAAATTATTTAGAAAGTTTCCTTTTCGGAATAAAACCTACAATAAACCTCCTATGTATAGCTTGCTTAGCTTACCATTAGAATACATAAATCTATCGTGTGTCCTCGCTCTATGTGGATTCAATCGCCTAAGTACTACAATTAGATAGCTCTTGACAATAGTAGTTCGTATGGTTAATTTGATAGATAGTCTGCCTTGAAATAAACCTTAACCCACACATTGTCGCCGAATCACTTGTAAGAATGCAGCTCGTGTGGTTCAGGGTTCAAAACGTAAACATGGAAGACTGTTTAAAATATCTCTGAGTATATATTCACCATTGCCTCTGCATAGTATGTGATAGCTTCATGGAAATTATTTAACATTACAGGGTGAAAAAGAAACAAATCCAAATCTTCCAAGGAGACAGAAAGAAACCGCAATCCCAACATTCCTTCAAAGCAGTTGATGTTACATCTTCATGTCATGAGGCATCAACAAGACCATCTTGTTCAATTTCAATAGATGCAGCAACATGACCAGCTTCAACTGGTCGTGGACGTGGGCGTCCTCCTGGACGAGGACAAGCACGTAGAGAGGTCGTTCCAAGGGGGCATGGAGTCTACATAAGTCCATTAACCGATAAGAGTATTTGAAGTTTATGGAGACCGTTCAAAAGTTATAGGCTCTTCTTCTAAGGAATGAATGTGTGGTTTTCTTTTGTTTTAAAACTCTAGTTATTATGTCAAATTTGGATGTTTGCTTCTGTTTGAGAACTCAAGTTATTAAGCTTTTAGAACTCTAGGTACGATGTTAAATTGGATGTTTGTATTCTGTTTTAGAACTCAAATTTTTAAGCTTTTAAAACTCTATGATGTTAAATTTGGATGTTTATCTTCTGTTTTAGTACTCAAGTTATTAAGCATTTTAAGCTTTTTCTGCAACACAAAATGCTAAAACTAACTCATATTATAATAAAGAAGTCACCAACAACACAAATACGTAAGAGCAACAATACTACTAACCACACAAACAGAAACGACCAACAAGATAAACACATAAGAAAAACAACTGTTACTTTAAGACATGAACAATCATAGCAAAAACTCCAACAAAACCCACCCATGATAGGATTACAAAGTGTCGCAGCATTCCTTGAGGTTCATGTTTTCGTTCTCCAAGGTAGTCAATATTTCTGATTTCTCTGTTCTTCTTTCATCTACCCCACTGCCAACTTTCAACCAAATTATGATTTCTCATTCCATGCATCTTCTCCAGCTCTGACTGTAACCCAACAATTATATACAATAATGATTAAGTATTAAAATATTTTATGTGATTATGATTTACTACTAACTAGACTCTGACATGCACATCACCTGTGTGGTTATTTTCATTTTATAAAAGTATAATTTTGGTATTATAGTAAAAAAAGTTAAATATATGATTTACATTTTATTGTTATATATTTTGTAATTTATAAACTTATTTTAAAGTTTTTATTTAATATTATTGATATGCAATGACTTGTTTAAAGCATAATTTACTTATTATTAATTCATATTACATGCTAATCTATTTTTTTTATTTTAGTACAATAAATTCATGATATGAAATAATCAAATAGATCATCTTATTCCAAAATATGTTTTTTTTTTTCAAATTCTACATTTTACATACAATACATTTTAAAAGAAGAATTTTCATGTTTACCACATTATTGATATTATTATCCATCTTTATCTTCACTATAGAGACATTTTTACAAATACCATTTTTTTAAGAGACAAAAAAACTTTTAAATTAATTAGAATCCTAAATTTTAAATTCCTAAACCATGTCCCACCCCTCAACTCTAAACCCTAATTGTTAGATTAATTAACCCAATGATTATAAGTGTGTTTTTTTCCTCTTAAAAATAAGGGTAAATGTGGTTAAGATAATAATGAAAAGTGGTAGTAGAAATGTGGTATTTTTGACAATTTTTCTTTTTAAAATTTAATTAGTTATACTACATAAATGATATTTATTCATGATTAAAAGACATTTGGTATATATCATTTTAGTATACTATGGAATTTTGTAAGTAAATAAAATTTTATGTTTACATAATTTAGGATACTGCAAGATTTTTGTAATGATAGTTGTAAGCAAAAATATATTATCTTCTAATAAATTTCGGGTTTGGAATATTTTTGTGATAACCTGTCTCGCGGACCGTGGTTCACAGCGCTGCAGCGCACCGACCCTAACTCCTCCTCTGTGCAGTCCGTCGCATAGGTAGGTCATTGGTGAGGTTCGAACCCCGGACCTCACCCTTTAACAACTCTCCACAAGACAAGCTGTCACCAATTGAACTGCAGATCAATTGGTGACAGTTTGTCTATCAATTGGTGACAGTTTGTCTTGTGGAGAGATGTTAAAAGGTGAGGTCCGGGGTTCGAACTTCACCAATAACCTACCCGTGCGACGGACTGCACATGGGAGGAGTTAGGGTCGGTGCGCTGCAGCGCTGTGAGCCGGTCCGCAGGACATGTTGTCACAAAAAAGTTGAATATTTATATAACGGCCTACTCCACCCTGGAGGATCAGCCGGTCCTGCAGTGCACGACTCTAACCCCTCCCCTATGATACAACCTGCTCTCTAGAACCTCGACTCACAGGTGGGTTATTGATGCGTTTGGCGTTACTCGAACCCAAGAGTAGGTTAAACCACTATATTATTGCCAATACCATAATGGAAGTTGCAGGTTAAACCACTTCAACTATGACTGAGTTTCCTTTAAGTTGTGTTATTATTTTAAGACTAATATGGGTTTCTTCACTGTAAAAGATTTTGGATATTGTTATGACATTAGAGACTGTGTTTGTGAAGAACATTGAATCTATATTGTGTATATGTCTGTATTATATATAACATTTATCTTTAAATCAAACTATTCAAAACTAAAAAAAAAACCTAAAAAAAAACACTTGGAGATGGATATCTCTTCGAACAAAACCTTGAAATGTTCTGCTTTTGGTTAACAAATCAAACGCCGATCAGAATCAAATCAAAAAGTTTTCATTCATCAAAGCTCTCATCGAAATCTCTTCTTCTTCATCATCATAAGGCTGAGTCCAAAGCAGCAAGATCATCAGATCCTTTCATGATTCTAAGTCTCTTACAAGAGGAAGAGAACATAACCCATGGAACATCACCAACCAACATCCAATCTCCATCCTTATCCTCGTACGTTGGTACAACAACTCCAGATCCTTTGTATCCTTCTCTTTCGTTGTATTCACCGATTGTGAACTTGAACATGTTCTCTAATGCCTTAAGAAGCTCTGGATAGTTTTTGTATGTTTTGAGATCTATTTTCCTAAGGTATGGAGCTCCATCCATACTCACTTTCACATAACTAACACAGTTGTTGTTGTTCTTACGGTAAGATCTCACCGGAGGCCAACCAACGATTTGATTTCTGTAAATTAGCAAAACAATCATCATTAGTACAACAATACATACATAATTTAAAAGAATAGATTGAAACTCAGTAATTTACTGGTGGCGTCCGGCCTAGGTGTTACGCCCAACACCTGGTTAATCAAAAAAAAAAAAAAACTCAGGTAATTTACTGACTTCTTAGGAGGTGTAGATTCTTCCTCGTTGTCTATTTGTAATTGACGCTTGTTGCTTTTAGCGCAAGAAACCCCTTGTTCTTCCTTAACTTGTTGTGTTCCGGGTAATCCAAGACGAAGCTCTGTGTCCTTAAGGTTAAGCTCATTGACTTTCTCGTAAGCCATTGGTTTGCAAAGATCAAGAAATCTCTTTCTCTCTCTATATGTTCTTGTGTGATATTCAAAAACGGCGAATCCTTTTCTTCTTTTTGCTCTTCTTCTTGTTGGTGAGTTTGGTTGATGATGGATTCAGAGTAAAGAGATGTATACAGGAGGGAGAAGATGCAAAGAAGTAGGGATCAAAGCAAGAGAGAGAGAGAGAGTGAGAGAAGTTGTCGGAAACATGAAAGGCAAGAAAGAGGCAAGGGGACAAAGGTGGGACACAAACGCTCTGGCCGCCCATGTGGACTCTCGACTCTTTCTTTTATTCCACGCTCCTTATTTGCCTCCGCCAACTTTGCTTACGCTACCTCTTAGCCGTCGATATGTCTTTACACTTCTTTTTCAAAGGATATAAATTATTATAAGGGACCTAAGAAAGGTTATCAAATTTGAAGGAAATGATGAATGAGAACTGGAAGTCTATCGTCCGACCCGGAAATAAATCAAACAGAAAAAGTATATTATATTATGATAACATAATATTCGCTGTTAACGTTAACGTTTCTTTAATGTCCCATTTTTTGTTTGTATCTTTAAAAGGTTTATATAGCCCTTTTATTCATATCTTGGTAGAGAAATATGGGTGTTGGTAATCATTAGTCTACTTTTCATTACTGAGTGTTGGTTTAAGAAACTTGTTCCTAAAATAATGCCGGCCTAGAAGTTTAATATAAATTTTGTTTGAAAAGGTTTTGTTGTAATTTTTGCATAATTATATAAACAAATAAAATAAGTGCAAATATCTCAAATATACCGTAAATATAATTTAAGATTTGTTTTGAAAGGGTATAGTTGAATATCTATAATTTTTTAACTCATGTGGAAAATATAAGATTGACACTTCTATTAAAACGAAAGAGGAATAAATAATGCCAGGGAATCATACTTTCTTGATGGGATTTTCAAAGAGTTTCCAAGTACTCTTCTAGATCATCAAATCTGAAGTTGCATAAAGTGCAGTTGTTGCCGACCTCGTTCACATTTATCAATTGCGCGTATTAATATGTTTTACTTACTATCACTTTATGTCTAAATTTAAGATTGTACCAATATCACACATCAAAGCTTTTTAGGGTTTTTAGTTTTGGTATCATGGGAAATTTTGCTGTTAAAATTTGCACCCCATTTTGAAAAGTGTGAGTTGGAAAATGTTAAGAATATAGATTAATGGAAAATAAGGAGAGAGACACATGTAGATATGGATCAAATGTGTTGGCAATTGATAGAGGACTGGTAAGGCCATGTGCTTTCTTATACATTTGTTTCTTTTATTCATAAACTAGGGTAAGCCCGCCCTACAGGCGGAATGTACCTTACTTGTGATCTAGGTTTTATTGTTTGTATAATTTTATGGTTTATGTTTTAGGTTTGCATTTATGTATGTAATAACGTTTTATCTTTTCGAAAACTTTAAGTATTGAGGGATATCATATTCGTCATTTTATTTAACATTTGATATTATATTTTACTATTTTATTTTGTTATTTTTTAGAATTCATAAGTTTGTCTCACCACTAAAATGGTTGTCAATATTTCCTCTAAGTTTGTGACAGCTCTAATGATTTCCTCATTGATGACTTAAACTTTTTTCTTTCAAAAATACCTATAAAACTGAGTGGAAACAATTGTTACATTCATAACTATATTCCTCATGTATTTTCCATGCTAGATGTAGCTAGCAAATATCACGTTGTTATGATTTCAAAACTTAATCAAGAATAATAATTCAAACTTTGCAGTATCTTGAACACCTTAATTTTAAACCCGTAAACAACTCACATCAAATCTCATTAATGATTGAAATTTTCTGGACTCATCAATTACGCAAAGCTTCGAGTGTGCTTGGATACTCTGTTTCAACAACTAAAAAACTTAGCAGTTCTTATTCCTCTTGGTTTACCATGTGCTTGGTCTTGTGGCGAACCATACCACACAGACATTGATTAGCTTTGTTATTGACACATCCAATGCAACAAAAATGGCTGCATCAGTATTTTCTGTAACCACCATTTTCCCCACGTATCTGACCAAGAAAAGTGTTATTCACTTACTGATCTCACAACACATCAGATGATGTGTAAAACAAAAACTGGGAAAATTGTTGTGATGACAGCCCCAATATCTTTAACCTTTCTCTAAATGGCAGAGTTCCATCAAATAGAAAGTCTCTAACTTTCTCAAGCTCATCATCTATCAATCTACAAAAAGATTTTTTTTTTCTAAAAAGATGTATTAACAGACAGTAAAAAAACAGAAAGTAAAAACAGAACAAAATCAAGAAGTGAAAGCTCAAGTTACTTGAATGCTTTCTTCAAATTGGGGTGAAAGCTCTTTTAAATAAGTATCCAAAACTTTATAGTAGAAAACATAATTTATTCCTTATCCATCAGTTTCACATTGAAAGATTGCAGCTGGATACAAAGGAATCTACATGAGGCATTGACGGTGGCTTGAATGAGTCGCCTGCAATACGGCAACGAACAAAAATTTAACAAACGAAATCAAATACCATCTCCCAAACAGATATTCAATATTTTCAAGAATATAGTTTGATGATTATGAGTTTCTCGCGGAATCACCTTCGCATAGAGGATGAACATATATATACCCATAAGCTCTCCGCGGAGCTTTAGATTCAGTGACTCCCAAAACCAAGTAGTTGAACCTCGTGTAGGTGCAATAGCCAGCTTCCAAATCAGCGAGTAGGAGAGCACAATTAATCATTATTAACTATGTAATTTAGAAATCTAACGATTGAGAAGATTGAACTTATGAATTTCAGGGGATGAGTCTTACATATTTATACTCGAAGATCACGCAAAAAAAAGTAATGGGGGGGGGGAGGGTGTATGCTGGTTTCGAATCAAGCAAAAGCATATCGAATGACATGAGTTGACCACCGCACCTAACATTTCTCGCTCCCAAAATCGCAGGAATCTAACTTTAACTTTAGAAGAATATCTACCTGACTTCAAATCGGAAAGGGAAACTTGGAGTTAGCCACACCTCAGAAAATAAATGTGTTTTGTTGTTTAAACAGATTGATAAGATGATTGCAAGAAGAAGAATTCCCACCTATTTATACTCGTAGATACACCGACTCCGAATCAAAGCACGCATTCAAGGTTACATCGTAGTTGACTGAATTAATAGATTAAACACGAAGAAGAAATAATCAAGAGCGTTTCAGTGGTAGATTTGATAAAGATGAAGATGAGAAGTCGCCTTACAACAAAGGAGTTGATGGCGAGAAGCTTAGGGTTTACCTTATTCAGGTTACGGGCCTGTCTTAAAATCAAGCGTAGTCCACCACTATCGCAGCCCATACAAACAACAAAATAACATAAACGAAAAGCCCAAATTATATAAATAAATAAGACTTAGTGAAACTCAATGTTTGAGTAAAAGGGACATGTGTGGTACTGTGAGCATCCAAATTGATGACGTGTCTCTCTAAAGAAAAAGGCAAAGTCTACTTATATATAAAGATTTTTTCTTAAATCAGCAATTTAAAATTTGTGATATTTTTTGACATAAAAAAACTTACAAATACATCACTAAAACTAACTAAATTCTTACAACAAAATCTCTGCATTTACAACCCAAATACCAGACCCATGATCTAATATTCTTTTATCTTAGTTATATAAGTTTTGATGTAAAATATGTTAAATGTACAACCAATTAAAATTTATTGTAGTTTTAGACTTATTGAATTCATAACTTTTACGGGGGTTTGAAAATTTGGCTTTTCAAATTGTATTGAAGGGGATGAGAGTTTATCATTCTTTAAAATAAAAATTTCGAAGTCGAGTATGGACAGAAAGGGTAGCTTCTTTTCGTCGAAAGCTTTGTTCCACTTACGTCTGTTTTGATGTAATTGCACCATCTTTATTTTTTCACACACACACACATTATATATATATATATATATATAATCATTTTGGAACAATAAATCTAATTTGTATTGTTATCTCAAAATTGGTTGTTGATCAAAATAGTTATTAACTGTGATGTCACATGGTAATGCACTAATACAGGATATGGAGCTGAGGGCTTTTCTCTTAGAGAAAAAAAAGACAATATCGACAGCCAAGATAAGAGCTTTTTGCAAATTTGACTAAAAACTCAAAGTCAAACACAAAACTAACCTCTCCTTTTTTTTGTCATTTCTTTTGTCCAATTCACCCCATATGTTCACATTATT
>CAJHQP010011846.1:0-14003 GCA_905132765.1 Moricandia arvensis
AGGCAAAGAAGATAGTGTGGTGTGAAGGATCTTGTGCAACGAGTATGGAGAAGGCTGTGGACAGCTTCTGAGTGTGCAAGAGACTGAGTAACATCAAGGAGAAGTCTAAGGAAGACCATGGGAAGCTTTAGGGAAGAGAAGGGTTCAAATGGTCCATGTTTGGGTGAGGTGTACGGATCCGTACGGACTGTACGGATCCGTACGGACTGTACAGACTGTACGGATCCGTACGGACCAGACTCGACCCAGAAACATCAAATACTCGACCATTTGATCTTAGAAGATGTTTTGAGTCTTGGGAAGGTTAGGGCACATCAAGGGACCCTAAAATGACCAAGACGTGTTTGCCAAGGAAGCTTCAAGACTTGTGAGGCAAGGAAGGATTAGGGTTTGAAGTGAAGATCAAGACTTGGGTGTAAAGGAAGGGTTTAGGCGACCAAAGGAAGATGCCTTGGTATACTCGGCCAAGGGAGCTTCCAGGAAGGAGCTAAGGAGTGGATAACCTTATCCACTCACCAAAGGAAGAAAGAAAGGGCAAGGAGCCGTTTATGGATAAGGTTTATGGATAAGAAACCTTATCCATCCGCCCAAAAGCAAAGGAAGAGCCTTTCCAGCCTGTCCAAACGTGTGGAGCTTCTGAGCCACAAGTTTCAAATTAACCAGCCTGGTTACCTTGACTTCACATGCTTATTCCTTAGGGTTTTGATCCGTGTAGCCTTCCATCTCTCTCTCTATATATTGTGTATCCTGTCGAGTTTATCATTCAAGGGAGTAAGGGGGAAAACCCCTCTCCACTTCTAAATAATAAAGCTTGTGTTCTTGGATCGAAATCCCTCTTAGTCTACCCTTTTCTTAGTCTCTTTAATCTCTCTAAGTCTCCTTTAGTCTCTGATTCTGATTCAAGTAAACACAAGTAAACCAGAACCCTTTCTCTCCTTCATTTCGAGTTCATCACTGCCTTAAAGGCTTGTTCATCACACATAAACCCAGATCTACATACTCTGGTGAAAATCCAACATGGTATCAGAGCCAGGTTCATCAGAACTTGGTGTCTAGCTTCCGCAAAGATCAAGGCTTTCTCTCCTGCCATTAAAACCCAGAAAGGAGCTTCCTTTCCAGCCGGTTCATCCTCTACAAGAAGGTGTTCATCAGCAAACCCAGAAGCTGTTCTTGAAGTCCCATACTCTCTCATACCGTCCAGAAGAAAGGAGAGCCTCGGATCCACGAGTTATGGAGTGGATTAGCTACCCTATTCATCAAATCAAGTCCAAGGCGTGTTCTTATTCAAAGACCAGGAAGAAAGGTGAAAGCTTTCACCTTGTTACTGGTGGGGGCAACCAAAGTATGAAGAAAGGTGGGGACTTTAGGCATGGAGAGTTCAAGGGAAGGTCCATGGAGGAAGGAGGTGTTGGAATCGCGACCAATAGCCCCTGATCTTGCCATGAATCAAAGGTGTTCAAGGAACTGACACTAGTTCCTTGTTTGTAAGAACCTACTGTCCCTTGTTATAAAGCTTGATACTTTATGAACTGAATGTGTTGTGTGATGTGTTTGAGACCTGAGGATGTGTTTAAGATTGCTAGATATGAAGTTTAGAATCTATCCCAGGATGTTTAGATGACTCGTTTTGAATGGTTGAGTGTTTTAAAGTGCTTGCTCCAGTTCTAAATGTTGCTTGACATGATATTAGATAGCATGTTCTGAATCTGCTTGCATACATGAATAGAAACTGATTGAAAGTAAAGAATTTGGGTCTGGTGTTTGGAAATGGCATTGATGCTTAGTCTCTGTTCTTATGAATGTCTTGCTAGGATGATAGATAGTTGTATCTAATCCGTTTTGCATTCATGAAGTAAATGGGTTAAGGCTGTTGCATACTCTTGTCATTGGGGCTGCCTTAAGGTTGAGACACCTAGACTGATGTCTAAGGGTCGTTTAAGGCAGGGAATGGTTGCCTAAGTGCTTTGTGATAGCACTTAGAGAGTGGTAAGCTTTCATTAGATGGATCTCAATGATGATGAGATGCTGTCTAGTGCAAAGCTTGTGACATTGGTGATCAAACTTGATGATTAGTCAAGGTTTGATCCCAATGCAAAGGTGTCTTATCTCGTTTGGAGTTTGAGTGTTGTTTCAGGTTCACATGGAGTGCTTCTTGTTCAACACCAATCCGGAACAAGAGGAAGGCTTGGTCCATTGTGTGGAGCAATGGGAAGGTTCTTGGTGTTGTAGCCGGTTATAAGAAGCGCAGACCATGAAGGTTGTTGAGCTCCTGGTTCAAGGCACACAAGAAGGAGAAGGTCATCACTGAAGCTTGAGGAGGCCGGTGACCTGAAGGGTACTTGAAGCTGAAGACATGAAGGTGGACCAGTGGTTTAAGCGCAGCTGTTAGGGTGGTGTGCTCCTGGTTTGGATGCTCATTCAGGCTCACTTTCAAGCTTGAACCTAGACTCAATTCAAGCTTGAGGTGGGGACTTGAGTGAGCTACCTGATGATCTAAGTTCAAGACCTGGTTCCTCCTCACCATTGCACCAGGAATAGAAGATGGAGCCATCCGGGTTTAGACATTGGCGAGTCTAGACAAGAGAGTGGTCAGAGCACTCTTGGCTGTGTGAAGAAGAAGGTGACTCTACAATGCGGCTTCTGAAGTGAGGTGGTTGAAAAGTTAGCTGAGGTATCTTCCAGCATTCCATTCAAGGTGGCGAGATCAGAAAGGAGTGGGCAGTGGTGTGTTGATCAAGATCATGAAGCAATCCTTCCAAGCTTGACTTGTTCCACATGGTCAAGCTTGAGGGGGAGTATTGAGAAGCTTCAATGATCTGTGAAGATGGAGTCCTTGGTGGTTATTCAAGAAGAAGAAGCAACCAAGGCAGAGAATGAAGATGGTACTCAATGGTGTGTGTAGCTGGTCATCCGAGCGCTTAACCCAACAAGAAGTTGGGTGAAAGGGGGAGAGACCAAGATCAGTATGAGATGAGCTGGATGAGCTCAAGAAGGGTTAGTGGTGAGCAATCCAAGTCGGATTAGCTTACACCACAGTTAGGCCATGATCCAGAGTTCTTTGTGTTCACCACACTGGTTGAGACACAAAGAACTCACTGGCCAATCCCTAGGCCTTGAAGGAGCTTACTCTTTTCCTTATGAGGGTTTTATCCCTAAGGAGGGTTTTCTCTCATAAGGTTTTTAATGAGGAGTGACTTCAAGGTTCCAAGCTTGACTTAGGATCACTAGAGTCAAGCTTGGGGGGGAGTGTTAACTTGAAGAGATATAAATGAACAAGAGAGAGATGAGATGGAGGCAAAGAAGATAGTGTGGTGTGAAGGATCTTGTGCAACGAGTATGGAGAAGGCTGTGGACAGCTTCTGAGTGTGCAAGAGACTGAGTAACATCAAGGAGAAGTCTAAGGAAGACCATGGGAAGCTTTAGGGAAGAGAAGGGTTCAAATGGTCCATGTTTGGGTGAGGTGTACGGATCCGTACGGACTGTACGGATCCGTACGGACTGTACAGACTGTACGGATCCGTACGGACCAGACTCGACCCAGAAACATCAAATACTCGACCATTTGATCTTAGAAGATGTTTTGAGTCTTGGGAAGGTTAGGGCACATCAAGGGACCCTAAAATGACCAAGACGTGTTTGCCAAGGAAGCTTCAAGACTTGTGAGGCAAGGAAGGATTAGGGTTTGAAGTGAAGATCAAGACTTGGGTGTAAAGGAAGGGTTTAGGCGACCAAAGGAAGATGCCTTGGTATATTCGGCCAAGGGAGCTTCCAGGAAGGAGCTAAGGAGTGGATAACCTTATCCACTCACCAAAGGAAGAAAGAAAGGGCAAGGAGCCGTTTATGGATAAGGTTTATGGATAAGAAACCTTATCCATCCGCCCAAAAGCAAAGGAAGAGCCTTTCCAGCCTGTCCAAACGTGTGGAGCTTCTGAGCCACAAGTTTCAAATTAACCAGCCTGGTTACCTTGACTTCACATGCTTATTCCTTAGGGTTTTGATCCGTGTAGCCTTCCATCTCTCTCTCTATATATTGTGTATCCTGTCGAGTTTATCATTCAAGGGAGTAAGGGGGAAAACCCCTCTCCACTTCTAAATAATAAAGCTTGTGTTCTTGGATCGAAATCCCTCTTAGTCTACCCTTTTCTTAGTCTCTTTAATCTCTCTAAGTCTCCTTTAGTCTCTGATTCTGATTCAAGTAAACACAAGTAAACCAGAACCCTTTCTCTCCTTCATTTCGAGTTCATCACTGCCTTAAAGGCTTGTTCATCACACATAAACCCAGATCTACATACTCTGGTGAAAATCCAACAAGAGGAACTGAATTGGTTGGGCTGTGGGTTTCTCTCAGGACGTCTGGTAACACTGGATACATCCTGTCTCCTCCTTTTCATCTTAGCATCTTTCTGAACATGAAAATCAGTACCCAAAACATTATCAGTAGCAAAGGAAGCTCTTTTAAATTCAAATTTCTTATCCATTTCTTTCATCATTGTAGCCATCATGGCCATCTGGATCTTATCAAACTTATAGGTTTGTGTCTCCTTTCTTTTGCTGACATCTCCAGCCATGGTTTCCTGTTACAACTCAACAAGAAAAGTTAGTACAAATAGATAGCCGAAGCCTCTCTTCTCTCAAGTGTTTCTCTCTGATTTTTCTGTGAGTTTATTTTTCTGTGAATCCAGTAGCTCAACAACAAACAAAGACAAGCCTGTATAGAATCAATTCCCCACCCCAAAGAGAAGAAAAAGATAGACAGATTGCAAGATTTTTGGTTGCAAGGAGCTTTACCACCAGAGACTGGATTTCTCTTCAGTCTGGCTGGATTTCTCTTCAGCCTCTTGTTTTTTTTTTATAAACTGGTTGGCCTCCTTGCAGAACAACAGATAGATAGAGAAGAAATTCGACAGAGAAGATGAATAGATCAAATAGAAGATGAACAGACACAAAAATAGGTTCCCAAAGAGAGAAAGAGATTTTAAATTCAAACCACAAATCAGTAGCCCTCAATCTGCTCTGATACCAAATGATGAAAACCCTTCTGGTTTTTGTTTCCCTTGACTGATCTTGAGGGTGATTTGAATGGTCACTTCTGGTTACTAACACACGCAGGTTGCTTTTGATGGATTAGACTCGAACTGATGGTGGATGGAATGAATGAATGGTTCTTCAGAACTGATCTATGGACTGACCAGAACTTGTGTAGAAGTGTCAGTAGATCGTGCAGTTTACCCACACAAACAATGATCTAAAGACAAGTAAGCCTTGCAGAGAATCAACTCCTAGGCATACAATGTTCAGAAGCTGAACAAGGGATTCACAGTTTGTAAGAAAGTTTTTAACAAAAAGGTGAATGATCTTATTGAGGTCGTGCACCATCCTTATATAGTCTTACAAGAATGTAGAAAGCTAGAAATGATGTAGAAAACTAGGAACTTAGGAAACAGAAATGAAGACTAAGACTTTTTGACCACTTTTAAGTGTTTTGTTGAATGGCTCTTGGATGATCACGACCAAGACTTTCTTGCTGACTCTTTTCTGATATTTCTGGATGAGAATGGGTCAGAAAACATCTGAATAAAGGCCTGGTCGAATTTGGTAAGAAACAAACCCATAATGAACTTGTTATGATAATCTCTCCTTGGGCTGCAACATTTCTTCTTGGGCCACTTGATCCAAAATAGCTTCATAAGGTTTCTTGGACTTGAATTTCGTGGCTGATCCATCAGAAAGAGATAATGGACCCTTAACTTTGGTTTTGAACTCCTTTTGGGCTGAGAGAAACAAATCTGATCCATCTTCTTATTTGGGCCAAAAATCACTTGTCCAGCTAGGTCCATGGCAGCTTCAGTGTCACTCCCATTCAGCTCAGCTCGTCCTAGTGTAGTGTCACTCACATTCAGCTCAGATCGACCTAGTGTAGTGTCACTCAGCTGGTTCAGCTCATCTTCAGTCTCCTTAGCTGGTTTCAGCTCAACCACACTCACTTCAGCTGGTTTCAGCTCAACCACACTCTGTTTCAGCTCGTCCTCACTCTCATTAGTTGGTTTTAGCTTAGTATGCTCGCCATTAGTCCATCCTGGTTTGTCCTTTGTTGGATGATCAGCTGGCTCAGCCATGGTTACATCATACACTCCTCTACAAAATGGTGTGGCAGAGAGGAAAAATCGACACCTAATGGAGGTGGCCCGGAGCATGATGTTCCACATGAATGTACCTAAACGCCTGTGGGGAGATGCAGTTGTCACTGCCTCTTACTTGATCAACAGAATCCCCACAAAAGTTCTCAGTGATAAATCACCTTATGAGGTACTCAACAAAACTAGGCCATCTATAGATCACTTGCGTGTGTTTGGGTGTATGTGCTTTGTCTTGATTCCAGGCGAACTAAGAAACAAGTTGGAGGCCAAGAGTACAAAGGCCATGTTTATTGGATACTCTCCAACTCAGAAGGGCTACAAGTGCTATGTCCCAGACACTAGGAAAGTTCTGATCTCCAGGGATGTTAAATTTGTGGAATCAAGAGGCTACTATGATGAGAAGAGTTGGAGTGAACTCAAAGATCTATCTCAATCTGCCTCCGATAGAGCTAACAACCTGAGAGTGATTCTGGAAAACCTTGGCATCAGTTTGCCAAAGGAACCTATGGAGGCCAGGGAGACACCAGCTCATAGTGAAGCAACTGCTGAGGAAGACACTACAGTCACTCATCCTGATCATGAGGGGGGAAATGAAACTATACATCCTGAAGAGAACTCAATGGCTCATGATCAAGATGAGATGCCATCAGACACAACAAATGAGACTCAACCAGGCGCCTCAAGTGAAACAAATGAGGCAGAAGCTGATCAGATACAACCTTTGAGAAGGAGTACAAGGATCAAGAAGCCTGCATCAAACTGGCTCAACACAAGAGTATACTTCAATGCTGAAGCAGTAGCTCATCCAATCAGTGCAGTATGTTCTCTTGCTCAGTATCCAGAAGATCATCAAGCCTTCATCAGTGAATTGGACTAGGAATGGATACCAAGATCATATCAGGAGGCCATGGAACATGAGGAGTGGAGAGAATCAGTGGGAAAAGAGACTGATGCTATGATAGCAAATGATACATGGTATGAAGCTGAGCTTCCCAAAGGCAAGAAGGCAGTAACAAGTAGATGGATCTTTACCATCAAGTATTTAGCAAATGGAAAACCAGAAAGAAATAAGACAAGGCTAGTAGCAAGGGGATTCACTCAAACATATGGGGAAGACTATAATGATACATTTGCACCAGTGGCCAAGTTGCATACAATAAGGATTGTTATCTCACTTGCTGTCAACTTGGGATGGGATCTATGGCAAATGGATGTGAAGAATGCCTTTCTACAAGGAGAGTTGGAAGATGAAGTATACATGCGACCACCTCCTGGCCTAGAGAACCTTGTAGCACCTGGAAATGTTCTGAGGTTAAAGAAGGCAATCTATGGCTTGAAGCAGTCACCAAGGGCCTGGTATCACAAGTTGAGTACAACACTCAATGGAAGAGGCTTTGTAAAATCTGAAGCTGATCACACCCTCTTCACACTCACTAGCCAGCAAGGGATGGTTGTCATCCTAGTCTATGTAGATGATATTATTATCACTGGCAGCAACAAGGAAGGTATACTCACAACTAAATCTTTTCTTAAATCTGCATTTGATATAAAAGATTTGGGAGAGTTGAAGTACTTCCTAGGGATTGAAATATGCCGCTCTAAAGAGGGGCTTTTCTTATCCCAAAGGAAGTACACACTTGATCTTTTAAATGAGGCAGGAAACCTTGGAGCAAGACAAGCCAAAACTCCATTGGAAGAAAGTTACAAGGTACTGCGAGAGGGGCAGTTTGAAGATACTTGTTTTGAAGATGTCAAGAAGTATAGGAGAATGGTTGGGAAGCTTATATATCTGACCATCACTCGCCCAGATATATGTTTTGCTGTGAACCAAGTCAGTCAGCATATGCAAGGACCTAAAGTTCATCACTGGAATATGGTGGAGAGGATCCTAAGATACTTGAGAGAAGCTCCTGGCCAAGGTGTATGGATGGCTTGTAATGGAAGCACTGAAGTGGTAGGATATTGTGATGCTGATTGGGCTGGAGACAGAGTTGATAGGAAATCAACAACTGGTTATTGCACCTTCATTGGAGGAAATTTGGTTACATGGAAAAGCAAGAAGCAGAAGGTGGTATCATGCTCAAGTGCTGAGGCAGAATATAGGGCTATGAGGAAGCTAACAAGTGAACTTATATGGATCACGGGATTCCTAAAGGACCTGAGTATAGAGATCACCTCACCCATGACAATGCATTGTGATAACCAGGCGGCTATCCACATTGCATCCAACTCAGTGTTCCATGAGTGGACCAAACATATTGAAGTGGATTGCCACAAAGTGAGACAAGCAGTGGAGCAGCAAGTGATTCTTCCATGCTATACTAGAAGTGAAGATCAACTGGCTGATATATTCACTAAGGCAGCCAGCAGCAGGGTTTGTGAGTTCATTCATCCGAAGCTTGGACTCATAGACCTCACATGTCACTGATCTCTCCTCCATGGAGTATTCTACTCTTTTTCCTTGCTTGGTTTTTATCCCAAGAGGTTTTGCCAAGTAAGGTTTTAATGAGGGAATGCTCCATGGTTTCCAAGCTTGACCAGTCCCTATGGTCAAGCTTGAGGGGGAGTATTGACATGAAGCAATAAAGAAGACAAGAAAGATGAAGAGATGATTCTGATGGTTGAAGAAGCAAGTGGTTGAGAAGACTTGTGGCTCAAGTCTGTCCGTACAGCCTTTCCATTCAAGTAACCCATATGACCTAGATTTACTTGAAAGGCAAGGAAGAAGAAGCTTAACTCGTCTGGACCAAGTTTGAAAGAGAATAGATCCGTTGGAGAAGTCTGGACAAGAGCAGGCAAGTTGGCTGAATAGAATATATTAAAAGTCACATGCTGCCCTAAGAGTTGGGACCACTCCAGAAAGGTCACTTTCATGGTCCAGACCTGGAGAAGACCATCATATTATATTGTTTTTCTTCTTGTCTCGATTTAGTCTTTGTATGTCTTTAAATAATGTTGTTTGTAACCCAAAGAAAGCAAGGAAACATTTTCCTCACTTATTCTATTTTCTCAGTTCTCTCTCTCTCTCATCTCTCACGAATTCTCTCTTCTCTCTCCCTAAGTTCTCTCTGTTCTTCCTGTTCTTCAACTATTCTACATAAAAGAGACTCTAAATCTTCTTATTCCAACAGATTCAACCACAAGTTGGTTGTCTCTGTTCTTGAATGGTGGGTTCCTGTTGTATGGTTGAAGGGGATTCAGTCACAAGTTGAATGAATCACTCCATACATGAAACAAACACTCATGAATTCCAACATGGTATCAGAGCCTTGTTGCTCTTCTTAGGGATCAAACTCACCTCTTTTCTCTCTGTTTTTTGAATAAATCCTTTCTCTCCCACTCTGATATAGGGTTAGCTTGGTCAGTACTTGTTAGTATCTTAAATCAAGCTTGAGGAAGAGAGAGATTTCGAAAATGCTTCACCATTATGCTTTATTCATTGGATAATAGCTCTCTCTTAATGGAGCATCTCTTTGACCAGCGGACAAACTGTTTTGATCCATTGGTTTCATTGTTGTCTAAGCCACAGAAAACACTTGTTCATGTGCTATTCTGATGGTTCTCTTATTTGAAGCCCTGGAAAACATCAGTTCATGAGTTATTCTAGTGGCACAAGTCTAAGGTCAGTGGATAAATTGATTGTCCAATGGTCCATTATATTTCAGCTTCTAAAGCACCACACTCTTGATGAGTATTGGATGCTCCTGGCTGCCAATGCTTCCGCAAAACTCAATAAAACAGAGAAAATCTCTGTCCATCAGAACTCTTGAAAAAAATTCTCTTTTTCTATTCTCTATTCTCTCATACTCTAATTCTCCAGGTTACTTATTCTCCATCATTCTTCCATTCTCTGGCTACTAATACTCTGGTTACTTAAATCTTTATTCTCACAATCTCGTTTAGAATATGCCTAAGGTTGTTAAACTGTCTTGAAGTTAAGCTGTCTTGAAAGAATGGTCTTGCTTCTGTCCTTAGGAAAATTGATTGTGTTGTTGCCTGAATGCTTAGTCTTGTTGATTAGGATTCAGAAAGTTTTGCTAGGATAGAATCATGAAGATGTCTGTCCATTGCTTGTTTGAAATGTGTTTTATAGATCAGACTTGGTGAAATCCCATGATCTGATCTCTTGTTGTCTACTGATTCTTGTCTTAGTGTTGGTTGACAGGCTTCCCATGTTGATCAGAGACTACACATGATGTATATTCCTGACCATGGAGATTGCCCATTGCCCATTGCCCATCAACACTTTGGACACTGATTGTGTCCATTAACTCCCAAGATGGTTGAGAGGATGAGTGAAGCAGTGGAGAGATTGCTCAAAAGTGACTTACTTGATGCCAAGAGGGTGGACAGGAAGTACACTCAAGAGAAAAGGCCACAATTCAAGCCAAGAGGGCTGTGGTCTCAGGGGATTGGTGATCATAACTGGCTCTCATCTTCCAAGCTTGACCACATACTCTCATTATCAGGTCAAGCTTGAGGAGGGGTGTTAATATGAGAACACAGTGTCCATCTTGTTATTCAAAGGAAGTACCTAAACTATACTTATTCTGGTTTAAATAGGTTAGCCCCTTGAGAATTGATGCAAGTGTGTGTGCATTGTTTGAATCAGGTACTTGGAGCTCATGAGAAGAGTCTGGTCGTGGACTAAACCCTTTTGATGATGGCAGGATGTCAGAAGAAAGGGGGAGACAAAGAACCAGCCACAAGGAGAGTTCCAAGCAGTTTTGAGTGTGAAGCAAGGAAGGCATTGGTGCCTGATTGCCATTGAAGTAAGGCCATGATCCAGGGTTTATGAGTCCCTAAACTTGATAATAAGACTCATAAACCCACTGGCCAATCCCTAGGCTGAGGGTGGTTGCACTCTTTTTCCCTAAGTATGGTTTTATCCCAAGAGGTTTTCCATACTTAGGTTTTTAATGAGGCAAGTGCTCTCAGTTCCATGCTTGCCCAAGGATCTCCTATGGTCAAGCTTGAGGGGGAGTGTTAAAATAAAGAAAGCAATGACCAGAAGAAGAAGCTGGTTGATGATTTAAAGAGAGTTCATCAAGAGAAGCCAATTTTGTTCTGTCCGTACAGACTTGCTCCACAAGCAATCATCTTGACCTAACTTACCTTGAAAGGCAAGAAAAGAAGTGGGAAGGCTTAAGGGACGTTTCTAAGCTCCAGAAAACATAGGCTACTTAGTTTGAATTCAAAAGGAAGGATCTGGTTTGAATTAGGCAGAGAAAAGTCACATGGGTGCATAAGGAGTTGTAGCAGACCTGTCACTATCACCATGGAGACCACAACCTGCCTCCTGTCCCTTTCTTCTCTTCCTGGACGAGCCAGACCTTGGCTGTATCCCCTTTGGCCTCTTCTCATTCTCTAAAGAATCATTTGTTTATGTTTTCATGTTTTAGTAATTGTTTAATCATGTGTATTGCCTATTTAAAGGCTTCTCCATCACTTGTAACATTTAACCTGAATCAATACAAGTTTGTCTCTCTAAATTCGTGTGTATCTCTCTCTTTCTTGTGTCTAAACAATATTCACAATGTAAGGAATTAAGCATTATGGTTTAGAGGCTGCCTTAACTCTATCTCTCTTAACGCAGCCTAATACTTGTCAAACTCACTCTAAACTCTTCTTTGTTTATTGTCTTAAACTCTAGCTTACTGATTCTGAATCCTATTTATCTAAGTACACAAACTCTAAGTGTTGTGTTACTTCTAAAGGATAGATTCATACTAGAGAGTTTCTGCTTCATATAACCAGTTTACTGTCTAGAATTCTTGGTTATATAGTAAGTTGTGTATGAGGATTCAACCACAAGTTGGTTGTCTCTGATCTTGAATGGTGGGTTCCTGTTGTATGGTTGAAGTGGATTCAGTCACAAGTTGAATGAATCACTCCTTACATGAAACAAACACTCATGAATTCCAACAAAAGGAACCCATGGAGGCCAGGGAAACACCAGCTCATAGTGAAGCAACTGCTGAGGAGGACACTCCAGTCACTCATCTTGATCATGAGGGGGGGGGGGCAATGAAACTATACATCCTGAAGAGAACTCAATGGCTCATGATCAAGATGAGATGCCATCAGACACAACAAATGAGACTCAACCAGGCGCCTCAAGTGAAACAAATGAGGCAGAAGCTGATCAGATACAACCTTTGAGAAGGAGTACAAGGATCAAGAAGCCTGCATCAAAATGGCTCAACACAAGAGTATACTTCAATGCTGAAGCAGTAGCTCATCCAATCAGTGCAGTATGTTCTCTTGCTCAGTATCCAGAAGATCATCAAGCCTTCATCAGTGAATTGGACTAGGAATGGATACCAAGATCATATCAGGAGGCCATGGAACATGAGGAGTGGAGAGAATCAGTTGGAAAAGAGACTGATGCTATGATAGCAAATGATACATGGTATGAAGCTGAGCTTCCTAAAGGCAAGAAGGCAGTGACGAGTAGATGGATCATCACCATCAAGTATCTAGCCAATGGAAAACCAGAAAGGAAGAAGACAAGGCTGGTAGCAAGGGGATTCACTCAAACATATGGAGAAGACTATAATGATACATTTGCACAAGTGGCCAAGCTACATACAATAAGGATTGTTATTTCACTTGCTGTCAACTTAGGATGGGATCTATGGCAAATGGATGTGAAGAACGCCTTCCTACAAGGAGAGCTGGAAGATGAAGTATACATGCGACCACCTCCTGGCCTAGAGAATCTTGTGGCACCAGGAAATGTTCTGAGGTTAAAGAAGGCAATCTATGGCTTGAAGCAGTCACCAAGGGCCTGGTATCACAAGTTGAGTACAACACTCAATGGAAGAGGCTTTGTAAAATCTGAAGCTGATCACCCTCTTCATACTCACTAGCCAGCAAGGAATTGTTATCATCCTAGTCTATGTAGATGATATTATCATCACTGGCAGCAACAAGGAAGGTATACTCTCAACCAAATCTTTTCTTAAATCTGCTTTTGATATAAAGGATTTGGGAGAGTTGAAGTACTTCCTAGGGATTGAAATATGCCGCTCTAAAGAGGGGCTTTTCTTATCCCAAAGGAAGTACACACTTGATCTTTTAAATGAGGTAGGAAACCTTGGAGCAAGACAGGCCAAAACTCCATTGGAATAAGGGTACAAGGTACTGCGAGAGGGGGAGTTTGAAGATACTTACTTTGAAGATGTCAAGAAGTACAGGAGAATGGTTGGGAAGCTTATATATCTGACCATCACTCGCCCAGATATCTGTTTTGCTGTGAACCAAGTCAGTCAGCATATGCAAGGCCCTAAAGTTCATCACTGGAATATTGTGGAGAGGATCCTAAGATACTTGAGAGAAGCTCCTGGCCAAGGTGTATGGATGGCTTGTAATGGAAGCACTGAAGTGGTAGGATATTGTGATGCTGATTGGGCTGGAGACAGAGTTGATAGGAAATCAACAACTGGTTATTGCACCTTCATTGGAGGAAATTTGGTTACATGGAAAAGCAAGAAGCAGAAGGTGGTATCATGCTCAAGTGCTGAGGCAGAATATAGGGCTATGAGGAAGCTAACAAGTGAACTTATATGGATCACGGGATTCCTAAAGGACCTGAGTATAGAGATCACCTCACCCATGACAATGCATTGTGACAACCAGGCGGCTATCCACATTGCATCCAACTCAGTGTTCCATGAGAGGACCAAACATATAGAGGTTGATTGTCACAAGGTGAGGCAAGCAGTGGAGCAGCAAGTGATACTTCCTTGTTACACTAGAAGTGAAGAGCAACTGGCTGACATATTCACCAAGGCAGCCAGCAGCAAGGTTTGTGAGTTCATTCATCCTAAGCTTGGACTCATAGACCTCACTCGCCACTAGTCC
>CAJHQP010011847.1:0-14003 GCA_905132765.1 Moricandia arvensis
TAGATTCTTCATGTGTGTACACAAGAGGATTGACGCAGTTCCTTATGTGGTAGCTACAAAGCATTGAAACTGTGGTTTGGGCAGGACAGTATGTTGTTGACGATTATAGAAAGAGGATAACAGAAAATGAAGAAGACTTAATGTTCTATTGTGATCCCCAGAAAAAATAAACTAACTGAAAATGATGCAAGAAGGAAGGAGTGATCCGCGCATATCGTCCAAAGCAGTTTGAAGAACACATGTTAGTAAGCAAAGTAGACAGATTCTTCTTGGTTGAGTTACGTTGAAGATGATGTAAGAACCAGTGCAGTGATATGTTAGCCCGATGAAGTAGAAAGATAATAGAAGGCATGAGAGAGACCTGATAGGTAGTAGTAGGATACCGATTAGTGACTGAAGAGATCAATAAGGAGAGAGAAAATAGCCCTCCGGAAAACAAGAAGGAGATTAAGAAGTTAGTAGATAGGAGGTAAATAGTATACCCTGAGAAAGAGTATGATAGATTTAATCAGTGGTAGAGGTAATTCTCAACAAACCCTATGAGCATACACGAAGATGGGCAGTCCGACGATGAACAGTTACTATTGGGAGAGTACATTACCAGAAAGTAACTGCGAGGGAACTACACGAGTTAGGAATAACTTGAGAAGAGTAACAAGGCAAGGTGAGAGAGAGACTCGATCACATATAGTATAATATTCCTGAGAGAGATATTTGAAGAGTAAATTAAAAAGATAGAGTAGCATCCATGCACCCCCCGTCTTTAGAAGCAGCGCTTGTACAGGCAAGTGGATGTATCTAATCCAAATTGTTAAAGACAAAAACCATAGAACATGTTTCTGCCCTCCAAGAAAGAAAGTAGCAGACGTCTAGTTTGTATCACTTCAATATTCACTCATATCCATAGCCTCCGTGCCAACGATCTTACCAACACACAGCTATACTACTACCCTCTAGGTTCAGATAAATCATCCTTGGCATGCTCATCATTTACACAATATGGTCACTTACATAATTCGAGAACTTACAACCATACAATAATATATATAAGTTTATGTATGATGTGATTTATTTATTAGGGTGTATTTGATCTGTATTATTAGACCGAGATTTCAGTTACGTTTATATCTATTTAATTGCCAAATGATGCTGCTAATCCTCGTACCAAAGAGCGCAGGATATTGTAATCATGCTAATATAGAACCACCAAAACCCCATAAGGAATAAGAATTTATGTTGAAAACCTCTAAGGTAGAGGGGAGTTCTCTCTCTCTCTTCAATATTCTCTTGTTACTTCACTCTCCCCACACTCTTTACTCTCTTAATCTCGTCCATACTCTCTGTGATTCTCACTCTCACTTAATCTCTCTCAGATACTCACTAATACTCTCTTAATCTCTTAGTTCTCCAGCAGCATTCTCCTTGATTCTCCTTTACTCTCATCAGTCTCTTCTCTATAATTTCGACCACACTCTGTTTCTACATCACTCACACACCAGAATCTGTCTATTCTCAACATGGTATCAGAGCTTCCAAGGTCCTGAAACCTCATAGCTTCCGCAAATCATCATCTTCTCAAAACTGTCTCCAAAACAGTTTCTGCTACATCTCTTTATCCACTGGTCAAAAGTTCTTCCAAGAGGGAAGAATCTCTCCAGAACTCAAGATAGGACAGTATACAAGTCTCTGTAACTCAAGAAAGCTTCAGCTCAGTCCAGCAAGCTTCATCAAAGTTTCAGTTTCAAGCTCTGTTTCTTGCAAAACCAGTTGGTACATTCTATTGTCCACTGGTCCAAACTCTCTAAGATGGAGAGCTCAAAGGAAATGGCGACTTCAGTAGATTCAAGGAGTCCAAAGAAGAAGCCAAACCACCTCATCTGGTCCATGCTGAAGATAATCCATGAAAGAAACCATTCTTGGAAAAAGGTCACTAAAGAAGCATTAAAGCTAAGCTGTTCTAATCATTCTCTGGCCAGCCATGCTGAAGCTCTGTTTCTGACCAACAAAACCCACGACCAGCAAGAGAACAGGAGGGGTTTGAAGTGTCTTCTTGACCAGAAGGAGAGAATCAAGAAGAGGAGGTATTGGACAGTCAATCCACACCACAAGCCCTTCAAATTCAAGTGATTCACAGCCATGGAGGTTCAAGGAACTAGCTCAGGTTCCTTGGTTGTAAGTTAACCTCCAAAACTCTAATAAGAGCCTGTTTAATTGCTTAAATTATTCTGGTTGTGTTGTGTATGTGTTAGTATCTTTGGGACAGTTTAATGGTACTAGAGTTATTGCACCTAGTTTCTGTCCCATGATACTAAAGAGTTGTGTGTGTATTGTTCTAGGAGTGATTAACTTTGCTAGCATGGTAATGTCTAGTTTCTGTCCTAGAATAATTCTTTGTGTTGTCTCTGGCCTAAGTGAGTTGCTTAGTCTCAGTGTCTGTCTTGTTTCATTGTTAAAGGTCTAGGAGAGTTTTCTGGCCATGTGTTGCATTCATAGTTGTGTAGCTTGATTAGATGAGTTGTCTAGTCTATGCTACTGTCATAAATTGTCATTGCATTCTGCTATTGTCATATGTGTGATAAATTGAGCCTAGATGCCTTGTAATTGATGAGTTATCATACCTGAGCATTTAGTGAATTGGTTGCATGGATTTGAACTGAATGAGTTGTTTAGATTCTGTCCGTTGCATTTTCTTAAAGCATTGGGATAAGGATTGGTAAGTTACCAAGGTCTGATCCTAGTGTGTGTGGTCTGATTCTTGCTGGAGTTTGAGTGATGTTTCAGGTACAGAAGTGTTGTCTCTGTCCATCATCAAATCAAGACAAAGAAGAAGACTTTGCCCATGTTGTTCAGAGCCTGCACAAGATGCATATTCCTGTCCATGGAGAAAAAGGCCCATGAGTTCAGAGCCTACAGAGTCTGTATATTCCTGACCATGGAGAGATGTTTTGTGTGTGAAACCGGTTGAAGAAGCGCAGCCTGGTTAGGTGTTGAGCTCCTGGTCCAATACTCATCTTTGCTCACCTTTCAAGCTTGGTCCATCACCTATACTCTCTGGATCAAGCTTGAGGAGGGGTATTGGTGAGTATTCTGAAGGTTCAAGACGTCCATAGCCTCACCAGAAGATCAGAAGTGGAGTTCACTCAGATCAAAGAAGAAGAAGAAGAATGCTAGTGATGGAGTTCACACTGGCATGTCTCAGGAAAAGGAGGATAACTTCCTCACAATGAAGAATTTGATCATGAAACTAATTGCCCTACATTCTACACTCATCAAGGGCACGCGGCGAATTGGAATCAGTCTAAAAGGAGTTACGGTTTGGAAGTTACACCAGTTACAAATTGCAGGCGTTCTGCTGTCTAGAGATCAGTTGCGAGTGATGGAGTTCATGATCCAAATTGGTCTACCAAGTGGGGGATTCAAGTGGAGTTCACTCCCCATCATGATTAACATTGTTGGAGCTCTCTGGAGTAGAAGCTGGAGGTCCTTAACCCCATCAGAATGGCGAGTAGTCAGAAGATAGGGGAGATACCAAACCGGCCAAGAGATGAGTTCCGGGTTGTTGATGTGTGCAAGGGGTGGAGTTCACCCTTGCAGCACAAGAAAGGGCCGTGATCCAGAGCTCTTTGTGTCTAACCACACTGGTCTAAGGCACAAAGGCTCACTGGCCAATCCCTAGGCCTTGGGGATATCTACTCTTTTTCCTTAGTATGTTTTTGTCCCATTGGGTTTTGCATACTAAGGTTTTAATGAGGGATTTCTTCAAGGTTCCAAGCTTGTCCAAAGATATCCTATGGTCAAGCTTGAGGGGGAGTGTTGAGATAGAGAAGAGAATGACCAGAAGAAGAAGCTGGTTCATGATCCAAAGAAATAAAGAAACAAGAAGAAGAAGAAGGAGTGATCCGGATACTCCAAGTTGAGACTGGTTCATACAGTCTTGTGAACTAAGTCATTATTAGAATGGAGAAGAAATAAGCATGGCTGAGTGTGGTCCATTGATCTGAGAGATAAAGAAAACAAAGAGAAGAATAGATACCTGAAAAGAGTTTGGTCTGTACAACCTTGCTACACAAGGCAGTCCGTACAGTCTTGGCTTCCAAGTAACCAAACTTAACCTAGAGTAACTTGGAAGGCAAGGAAGGTGGGGAACTCGTCCATATTAATATTCTGAAGCATATTTGAAGTTTAAATGGAGAATCAGACCGTTGAAGAGAGCTGAGGAAAGTGGAGATTTAATTAAGAATAAAAGTCACATGTTCTGCCTAAGAAGAAAGGAGTTTGGACCTGTCACTTTCACTCAACCAGAATGTGCCCATCTCTCTCCTGTCACTATCTACTCCCTCTGGTCGAGATTCACCTTGGCTGAATCCTCCTGGCTTCATCAGAAACCCTACAATAATATTTGTTTAGTAGATTTGTACTTTAATATTTATTTATTCTCTTGCAATTTGTAATTCTGGCTATATAGCCACCCCATGTGTATTGTGAAACCTCTAAGGTAGAGGGGAGTTTCTCTCTCTCTCTTCAATATTCTCTTGTTACTTCACTCTCCCCACACTCTTTACTCTCTAATCTCGTCCATACTCTCTGTGATTCTCACTCTCACTTGAATCTCTCTCAGATACTCACTAATACTCTCTTAATCTCTTAGTTCTCCAGCAGCATTCTCCTTGATTCTCCTTTACTCTCATCAGTCTCTTCTCTATAATTTCGACCACACTGCTGTTTCTACATCACTCACACACCAGAATCTGTCTATTCTCACAGTATTAAGATGAAGAACCAAAAGACAGAAGACAAGAGAAGAAGACAAGAAAAGGCAAAGGAGCTCGGAAGCTTGCTGTACAAGGTATTCCGTACAGTCTTGGGGTACAAGGCACTTAGAGAGACCGTAACTTGACTTGAGGAGCAAGGCAAGGAGGGAAACTCGTCAGCCTAACCACAAGAAGAGAAGGAGACCGTTGGACATCTTTGACTGAGTTGAAGTTTGAAATGGGCAAGGTCCAATGTTCTGTTTAAGAGGAAGAGACAGTACTGATGGGGTCGCTTTCCCTCAGCCAGAACCCACTTGTTTATTGTTTTCTCATTAGTTTATTCTTTATGTCTTTGTCTCTGGTTCCTATAAATGTATATGCAAGGCAGAGTAATAGAACTAAGGAGAGAGACTCCTCATTTTTCGAAATCCTCTTATCTCTCTCTACAAAACATATTCTCCTACTCTCTCTCTTACTCAGTTGAATCTCTCTCTCTTTTCCATCACTGTTCTTTCTGTTCCTTCAGCTATCTTCATGCCTAAACTCACTTAAACTTTACACTTCAGACTCGGATCCCATGCTTCCTGCACAAAGGTAAACAAAAATAACCAGTAAAAGGTTTCTAGGTAACAAGATAAGCAAAAAGGAAAAAGGGAGAACACGAAATCAAGCTTGTTTTTGCAAGACAAAAGCAAAAGGAAAAAATCGGCTAGGTAAAAGGAAAAGGGTTTCCGCCTACCAAGCCAAAAAGGAAAATCCTCTAAACTTTTTCTAATCTTCTCTAAGGTTTCTAGCACCCTAACAACCTTAATCTACTCGTGTTCAAGGTGATTAACAAGTTTAACAGATGAAACAAAGTGATCTAAAAAGGCAAAGACTTATGCGGCTAGGGTTTCTCTCTCTAGGGCTTCCGCAAAGCAAAAAGGAAAAGTTTAAAAAACCTTGTCTAATCTCTTATGAAACTCGAGCAGCCCTAAACAGATTAGTTCTACTGGCTATTCAAGATGATAGAGATGAAACACGAATGAAACAAAAAGAATAAGAGAGAAAACGAGTACTTCCCAACCAAAGTTGCTCTGATACCACTTGATGCGTCCCTAGGATGCTCTTTGGTTGATGGGGATGGATAGATCCTTGCAAGAACGAATCAGAGACTCAAGTTCTTCAAGGTTGTGGATCGATTGGTGACACAAGAGGGATGATAAGATCTCTTGATACTCCTAGATGAATAACTCGGATATAACACACCAAGCAAACACCCTTAGGTTCCTGGATACTACACACCAGAAGAAACTCGACAACTTGTCTTAGAGAGAGAGCTGTCAAGGAGAAAGATAACTCGTTTATTAAAAGATTGCTTGACTACAATAGGGTTTAGAGACCCATTTAAATAAGGAGAAACCGAGAACTTGCTCTCTAGGGTTTCGGAAATAAGTAAAAAGGAAACTATAGTTTAAGTTTAACATAAGCTTTAAAATGAAATAAAATGTAAACTTCTTTAGCCTTGGACCGAGATAGGGCCTAAGTGATGTGAAGACAAGTTGTGGCCTCGTTAAAAACCTTCCTCCGGAAAACCTCGGGGACAAAACAAAAAGCAAGGAAAAGAGCACGCACCCCATGTCTTGCCTAGACACTAACTCATCTTGATGTAGAGATGGCTTGAATGGTGATCAAGACATCTCGGATCAGACCTTGTCCAAGACTTTCTTGTTGTAGGACTGATGAAGTGAAGAAGTAATGCCAACAACATTCTCTTAAGCTTCTTGACGTCTGGAACGAGTCATGGATTTCAGGGAATGGCTGAAGCAGTCGATACATAACCAGGCTGCTGGTGCAATGTGGCTTCAATGTGTGCTCATTTAAGACTCTCCTTGTACTCCTTAGTCGATCCAGTCCATGATCACTATCATAGTAGAGGTCCCGCTGATTCTCACAAGCATCAGCCATCGCACTTCCTCTTAGTCCAATCAACAACCAGAAATGAGTAATTCCCATTCTAAACTTGTTACGTCCCTTTTACTTCTGGAGGCTCCCACGTACCATTTAAAGTCTCCCCAAACTCCTTTTTCTTAGACTTGCAAAGGTAAGTTAGGGCAAGATGAGTTGCCTATGTGTGAGAAAGAATGTAGAGGACTAGTGTTAATTATTCCACTGCTCTAGTCAGAGCTATAATTTAGCTTAGCTCCTCGAGGGCTTTTGGTCTTCATACACTCCAACTTTGTTCATTATTCATTCCAACACTCCCCTCAAGCTTGACCATAGGAGATCATTGGGCAATCTTGGAACTGAGATTACTTGCCTCGTTAAAAACCTAATTATAGGGAAAAGAGTACAAGCAATCCAGTCTTCTTTTGGACATCTTTATTGGCAAGCAAGACGCCCTTTCCTTGCTTCACACTTGAAATGATTCCTCTTGAACCTTCTACTTATTTCACAGCTTGTATTCCCCTTGCTTCTGGCTTCTTGCCTTCTTCTTGTGTTGAGATCAAGCCAACATGTATTTGAGATGATAATGAGGAGTGTCTTCTCTCTTGGCTTGCACTTGAATCCCTCATTTCATCCTTCTTCATAATGGGCCTTGCAAAGTCACTTGTAGAACAGACTTGTCAGGGGGACTTTGCAAAGATCCAGCTGCCATCTTTTGAATAACTGCCTTTCCTTGCTCAGCCAAAGAATATCCCTGGTCAACTCCACTTTTTCCTTTGCTTCAGCTTCAACAATAGGTCATTGGCTTCTCATTAATCAACCCCTCCTCAAGCTGACCAGAGAATGAGAGAATATGGCCAAGCTTGAAGTTGAGAGCCAATGACAGCCAACACCTTGAGACCATAGCTCTCTTGGCTTGAATTGTGGCTTTTATCTCTTGAGGAACCTCCTGTTCACTCTCTTGGCTTCAGGTATGACCTCTTGAGCAATCTCTCCACAGTACCAATCTTCCTCTCTCCCATCTTGGGAGTTAATGAACACAATCAGTGTCCAAAGTGTTGTTGGGTAGTGGGCAATCTCTCCATGGACAGGAATTTACATCTTCTGTAGGCTTCTGAAACACATGGGCTTCTTATTCTTAATTTAAGGAGGCACAGATTATCAAGAACCGAAGCTGGTTTCTTGAACCTCCAGCCCATGGGGGCTTAGTGAAACTGAAGAGGTTTGAGGTGTGGATTGAATATCCAACACCTCTTCTTGATGATTCTCTCCTTCTGGTAAAGGATAAACTTTAAACCCCTCATGTCCTCTTGTTGGTCGTGGGTCTTGGGGATCAAAGAATAAGCTTCAGCTTTATTGGCCAGAGAATAGTTTGAACAGCCTAGCTTTGATGCTTCTTTAGTGACTTTGCTCCAACAATAATTTTCTCCATGGCTTTTCTTCAGCATTTTGGACAAGAGGAGGTGGGTGTTGTTCTGAGTAAATAAGAGAAGAGGGTTGAGAGGCTTATTTCTGAAGTTTGGGATCAAAAAGAAGGTGGTGCCAAAGTTAGGGCATGTGTACGGACGGTACGGCCTGTACGGACCTGGTACGGCCGACCGTATGGACCACGCGACCCAAATAACTTTAAACCGACCTAAAACTATACAGTATGTTGGTTATGTGCAAAATCCTGGAGTCAAGTTGTACCGGATGGACCCTGTCCGTACAACCATTGGTCGTGTACATCCATGGCCAGATACTTGGTACATATCAAGGTCAAGACGAAGGCTAAAGGTTAATAAGCTGATGAGGTAAAAGTGGAGAAGGTTAACTCAGCGGTGGTTACTCGGTAAAGGAAGTGGCTCGCGGATACGGAGAGTAAGCTTGACCTATGACAGCCTGTCCGAGCTGAAGAGTGAAGGCATCTAGTCAAGATGCCAAAGGCACATCTTAGCCATACCCAAGCCACAAGTTCAAACCAGGCGCGCTCCACTCCTTGACCGGCCTCACGTCTCTTCCTTTTATGTCACATTCCTTTTGTATCCGTTGTAAAGCCTCTATAATAAGTCAAACACACCTCTCTGATTAATGAATCAAGCAATTCTCGAGTCTCTTTCTTATTCTCTCTAATGTTCTTGGTGTTCTTCATATCGAAATGGTTTCTTAACCAAGTCTTAAGTTTTTAGTCTCCAAATCTCTTTTAGTCTCTCTTAAACTGTATTCCATCCGTTCTTTCTCTGTTTTTACTCAATCTTTCATGGTATCAGAGCCAGGTTCTCGTAATTCTGGGTTTTGATTTCATCTCTCACGAAGAACACTCAAGAACACCTCTTTCATTCCGCAAAGCTTCAAGATGGAAAGTAACAAGACAAAAGTGATTCCAGTGATACTTAAGGGGGAAACTATCTCCTATGGTCTCGTGTGGTGAAGAAAGCAGTGGGGAGTAAGGGTTTGTGGAACCACATCCTTGAGGATGAGGCTCCAAAGCTTATTACTCGTGAAGGCGACAAGGAGATTGTCGTGTGTTATGAAGTGAAGTGGATTCAGGAAGACAACACGGTGATGTCTATCCTTCAAAGCTCTCTAGATCCGTCTATCCTAGAGGCATACATCTACTGTGAGAAGGCAAAGGACCTGTGGGACACTCTTCAGAAGGTGTATGGTAACATCTCAAACCTTACTCGTGTGTTTGAGATCAAGCGAGCCATCAACAGTCTAGCTCAAGAAGACATGGAGTTCACAAAGCATCTCGAAAAGTTTAGAGCTTTGCGGTCTGAACTTGAGATGTTGAGGCCAAGCACAACCGACCCAGCTGAGCTTAATGTGAGAAGGGAGCAAGACAAAGTCTTTGGCTTCTTCCTGACTCTTAACTCTAGCTACAATGACCTGGGTGAAACACACTTGCGAGGCAGAGAAGCTACCCCACCTTGAAGGAAGTCTGCGCAACAATTCAAAAGGAGGCAAGGATTGCGTTAGCCTATTTGGAGGAAGGGGGAAGCTTTACCCATTGGGCTAACACAAGCTGAGGTATCCGGGCTTCAAGCCACAACTGAAAACAGGTGAATCGCTTTGAAGGAAAGGAGGGTTCAAATGGAAACTGCGACCATTGTACAGAGACAAGGTCACCAAGAAGAATCAGTGCTGATCCTCTCATCCTCTACCTAAAGCCAGCCAAGTGTTCATGAGGATCAGAGATGCAAGAGCGATTTTCGAATGTGAGCTATGGCGAAGTAGTCAGACTAAGGAGGGTGTGAGCGGGCATATCCAATCTGGACACTATGGAGAACTGAAGGTGGTGAGAGACAGAGGTCGCTGGCTGATCCTGAACACGGCTCATAAATCAACCGACCTAATACCGAGCATCGAGTTTTAGTCGCCGATCAGAGTGAGTGCTCTCGATCCAAGATGCTCAAGAACACATGGTAACGACACTTTTGGTACCTCAAGGTGGGTATCCTCTTTTGGGGCATCTAGCCTTTGCTAGTACTACATGATATCAACTATGCACTTATAGATCACTCTCAAATTAGATGCGGTTTATGCTCATGAGTGCTTGTAACATGTCCTAACATCACTGATAGTATTTTGATTGCAGGAGCATCTCATCATATGATCTAGTGACACTAATCTAATTAGAAGATATTGAACCTGCGCATGGACATGTTATGATAGCTAATGGTGATAGAATTCCAATAAGGGGGTATACGGCTAAAGCTTAAACTGTTTGACTAAAGAATCTGAGAGTGCTTTGCGCTGAGCATGCCTGAGTTTACTCTGTCAGGAGTGGAGTGATTAAGTATTGCGCATCTACGGTTGTATAGTTGGTCATTGTCTCTGCGCTCGACTGTCTGCACTTCGCAGTGCTCGCACTCTCTCCGTCAGCGTCTTGTGATGTGAGAGATATGTCGATGACAGTTGTGAGATTGCTGTCGTGTTGATCGAAGCTCTGCGTTGCTGGTGGTGGTACGAAAGAGAGACCGCTTCTCGTTAGATACTGTGATATCGTGAGCTCACTCTCTTTACCTCGTGATCATAGTTGTTCAGGCGGTGCTGTACTCTGGTTCCTATGCGCTTCCGGTTTAAGGACGGATGAAATGCTTTATGGCATGCTAGATCTAGGCAAAATCCTCATGTTGAATGCTTTAAGCTTAATGGTTCCAGGTGTTATGTTTGGGAAGATATGAGTTGTGAAGCTTGTCATCTTTAGGCAGGCATTGTAAAACTGTGTTTCAAAGTCTTCACTATCGTAGTGATCACGTCTCTTTGATTTAATTCACTCGGATTGTGGACTGCACCTTGCTTATCTAGGGAGAACCAGTAAGTACTTGTGTCACATTGCATAGATGAGAAGTCTATATCACTGGATATACTGGTATTCCCCATCTAAGGATAGAGTGCTTGATGCATTTAGAGAATTTGTCAAGCATACTGTGATCTACCATCTTTCATGCTACGCTGAAATTTTAGACTAGATAATGGTGGGGAATATACCAAGTCAATGCCTCAAGCAGCACTCTATCCAAGCAATGTGTATTTACTTCACCAAATACGAGCTGCCTTACACCCCACAACAGAGGGAGTTGCTGCAAGGAAGAACCGGCACCGTTATGGAAGTTGCTAGGCCTTCATGAAATGTTCCAAGCTAATGTGCCAAATGAGGTTTTTGGAGTGATGCGTGTCTACTGCTGTTATCTGATAAACCGACCCAACTAAGGTTCTTGAAGATGAAATCACCCTTTGAGGTGTTGAACAAGCATAGACCTAGCCTTAGATCATATCAAGGTCTTTGTGGTTGTCTCTGTTTTGCTTCATAAACCGGGAGCTAAGAAAAGCAATGTTGGAGGCTCTAAGACACAAAGGGAGATGTTGTGTTGGTTACTGAACACACTACTCAGTTAAAGGGTACAAGTGGGTATGATCCACACACCAGCAGGTAGTCGGTGTCTAGAGATGTGAAGTTTTCGCGTGGAAGAACGAGGGTTCTATGAGGAGAAGAACCAAGCAGAACTCAAGGATTTGGCGTCTGACAAGGCGCAACTGAGGATCAACTTTTGGAGAATCTTGGGATTAACTTCATCCCAGGATCCAAGGAGTGGGGATGGACATTCAGCAAGGAGGTCCTCCCGACGGCTAATGTAGCAAGAACCCACCTTGATATCATGAGCAATGAACCAGAGGAGCAGTATGAAATTGAAGGCTCCACACTATGATCCAATGGTATGGGAATCCAGGTGATGCAGAAGCTGGAGATGAAACCATGAAGAAGAAGAAGAGGTCGAGGAGACTCAAATTTCCGAGAAGCTGCAAGTTTAGTTTAACTTTAAGTCTTCTCGTGGTGTGAGGTGGGATATATTCGGAGCTTATCGTGAGTGGACGTGCAAGCCATGCTTAGGAGGTCGAAATCTTGGTTAAACGAGCCATAATACCCACCTGACTTGGATGCGCAATGGATAAACCTTGCTTGGGCATTCGTAGTACCCACCCGAGTGTTTGATCCAGTTGAATGAATGCTCTTCTCAACCTCATACTCCTTTCAAAGGTTTGAAAACTTCCTTTGGAGTTTGCTTCTGGTTGAGTCTCCTCGACCATCTTCTTTCTTCTTCATGGTTGGTCCATCTCCAGTGTCTTCATCACCTTGAATCCATACCTTCGATCATGTGTGGAGCCTTCATCATACTGCTCCTTGGTTCATTTCCGCCCCCTCATGATTCAAGGTGGGGTTTCTTGCTCATAGCCTGTGGAGGACCTCGCTTGGCTGTTGGTCCTCCTCCTCCTTGCGCGGTCGTGTCATGGGATACTAAAGTATGCAATCACCACAAGACAGTTATGTCCACATCCAATCAGCAAGATATGGTTATATTGCCCTGTTTTACCAAAGTTTGGCTGCCTTGCTCAGACGCCAAATCCTTGAGTTCTGCTTGGTTCTTCTCCCATAGACCTCGTCTTCCACGAACTTCACATCTCTAGACACCCCTCACGTTCTGGTTGTTAGCTGCAAAGTTTCCTAAAGTGCATTTGTGCTTTAAATCACGAGTCTGGGATTGTGATAAGCCTCAATGTTCCCGGACTCCTACTGTAAGAAGCATGGAAGGAGAAAGGTGGATGAGAGGGCCTGAGCGTCAACACCTCCGTTTGTGCTCTTGGCCTCCAATTGTTTCTTAGCTCCCGCCGGTTTATGAACAAAACAGAGACAACCAAAGACCTTGATAATGATCTAAGGCTGGTAATATGCTTGTTCAACACCTCAAAGGGTGATTTTTAAATCTTCAACGAACCTTAGTTGGGTTCGGTTTTATCAATAACAAGCAGTAGACACCGCATCACTCCAAAACCTCTTTTGGCACATTAGCTTGGAAACATCAATGGACCTAGCAACTTCCATAAGGTGCGGTTCTTCCTTTCAGCAACTCCATTCTGTGTGGGGTGTAAGGGCAGCTCGTTTGGTGAAGAATACCATGCTTGGATAGGTGTGTTGAAGGCTTGACTGGTAATCCCCACCATATCTAATCTAAAAATTTTCGCGTAAGCATTGAATGGGTTAGTCACTATGCTTGAATTTCTAAATGCAATCAAGCCTCTATCCTTAGATGGAATCCAGGTTATCCAGGTGTATTTAGACTTCCTTCATTTGAATGTGACAAAGTACTTAGGTTTCCCTAGATCAGCAAGGTGCAGTCCACAAATCGAGTGAATTAAATCAAAGCAGTGATCAACTAGCTAGTGGGAAGACTTTTCGAACACAGTTTAACACTGCTTGCTAAGATACAAGCTTCACGAAATCATTATTCTAAACATACACCTGGAACCATTAAGCTTAAAGTCTAACATGAGGATTTCCTAGTCTAGCATGCATAAAAGCATTCTTATTTAACCTGGAAGCAGAACCAGAAGTAAATGGAACAACTATGATCAGGTAAAGAAGTAGCTCCTCAAGCAAGTAAAGTCTCTTTTGTAACTCCTTTCCCAATCACCGCTGCCTCTCAATTCCTGAAACTTCACATCAACTTTAGTGACCTAAGATCACATTGCATGCAAATCATTAGTGGGGCATTTCTTACTGATAAACAACTTTGAAGTAAACTCAGGCATGTAGAAGCATCTAGATTTCTTTAATCAAACGTTTAGGCTTGCCTATACCCCTTAATTTGGAATTCTATCACCATTAGCTATCATAACATGTCCATGCGCAGGTTCAATATCTCTATTAGATTAGTGTCACTAATCATTAATGATGAGAGCTCCTGAAATCAATCTAATCGCAATGGTTTAGACATGTTACAAGCACTATGAGATGAAACCAGCATTCTTAGAGTGTCTATAAGTATTAGTTTTATCATGAGTACT
>CAJHQP010011848.1:0-13994 GCA_905132765.1 Moricandia arvensis
GCTCTTGAGACTATATCCACAAGTTCTTTGACGTGTTCCTACGGATCTTCATGAGGCAAACCCTGAAATCAGTTATGAGCTGCCCAATCATACAACAATGACATCAGGGATCACAGCTCCTTGTGCATTAACAATTGTCCTATAATGTTGCGAGGACGACCTTCTTCGTCGCGTAAGATCCCATTCTCATCAGCCTTAAGTATCAGAACTTCAATTTTCCTCTGTCTAACTCGCAAGTGGCGTCGATTGATGCTGAGTTCTTAATGTCAATCGACGTTGAAGTCTTAGTGTCAATCGATGCTGAAGTCGGATTTCTTCTACTCAGCTCAGCTCTCCATATCCATTCTTCTTTATTCCTCTACCATATATCTCAACATAGATTCCACTTCGATATTCATATTTTCTCAGTATCATAGAGAAAGTTGGTGAGGAAGGGGTTCGTGATGTCAATTCTAGGTAGTGAGAGATCCTGGTGGCAACCTCTTGGAACCAACATGATGCTTCTCCAGGAAGAGAGTATGGGAATAGTTTGCATAAGTAGTAATCTTCAGAGACTCCATTGCACTTAATGGTCAACGACCTCTTTCGTCTCGTAAGATGTCATTCTTGTCAACTCTCAGTATGAGGTACTTTCGACTTCTCTATCTTCTTGTAAGTAGTATTGATCGACGGCAAAGTGTTGGGTGTCGATCAATGTCATGATGTTAGTTATCGATCAACGGTGAAGTATTGGTGTCGATCGATGCTCGCTTCTCTTTCCTAGCGATCATTGCTTGGAGGGTGTCGACTCCCCTCGTAGACTTATGGATCGTGCGCGAATCAGCAAGGTTCCCTTTTTTGAAAGAACTCAAAAATCCTCTCCTCATTGCTTCTTGGTACTAATATGTACCTGAAACACACGAATTTTTTTTTTACGCAGTAAACTAATAGAAAAATACCTAGACTAAATAAAAAAAAATTGATTCCAATGGCAAATTCTTGCTCCTCGAAACGACCCAAATTTGACAGGAAGGTTTTTATGTATTTCAATGCAAACTCTATCAAACTAACCCTACGAACTAATCTTTCCAAGAGAGGTCAAATTGTAGCATTTAGGGATCGAATCCACAGAGAGCTTGGGCACACAATAAACTCAATACAGTCACGATTAAGCAAGACAAATAGATTAATAAGCAGTGACTAAAGTAACAAGTTGATTGATTGGTTGTTGTAAACAATATAATAAATATCTAGACTTAGGGTTTCAGGGAAAGTGGATTATAGAGGATAGAAGCTGAGGGTATTAATCATAAAACTTGATATTTAATGTAAAAGATGACCAGCTCTCGCTGCAGTCTAATCTATTGACTAAGTCCTGGTTGTCCTCAGCTCTTGCTTGTTGAAACAGAATGGACCGTCGATCGATGGCAATGATCCTGCGTCGATTGATGGTCTCTTGAGTAAAGCTTTATGACCTAATTCAATAAGTTCACTAAATAACTAAATCAACTCTCGTTGTTTCTAGCAAACTAGCTCAACATGATTAATTATGGCAGTAGACCATACTCTCGCTTGCGCCTAAACTATCCTATGATCAGGGTTCTAGTTAGCTACTCTATAACACAAGCAATAAACACAATTCTATTGATAGATATGATAATCACCCTAGAAATTATATTGTTTGGCTAATCCATCAATACTATTAATAAACCCTAAACCTAACAAGAGATCTACTCAGACATGATCTTGTCACAAAAATCATAGATGAATATAATAGATATAAAATAGAAATCAAATAAAGAACCAAAGGAGTTTCAGGAGGAATATGAAGGAGTTCCAGGAGAACTCTGAAGGAGTTCCTCCCTTCTCTTCTAACCCTAAAAACAATGAATAAAAGAAAGCTTGGTGCCTAAACAATGGCATAGAAACATATTAATAGGGTTTTAGGTCCTCCATGGGCATTTTTGGTAATTTGTGATGGCTTCTGGGCTTAAGTCGGCCATAAAAAGTCTGGCCTTTCTACTGGGATCACCGTCGATTCGACACCAAGTCTGTGCCGTCTATCGTCACTAATTCATCTTCTCGACAGCTTCCTCTCGCGAGGCAGACATACCACTCTTCAGTAAATCGGGCATAACTATATATCTAACTGTCCGATAGTCCTCAAATAGGTGGCATTAAGAAATATAACTCAAATATCTATCTTATGTCAAAATATCATCACAATCTCACCGTGGAAAAGTCTCAATCCATAGGTAAACATCTGACGCATCTGCGCATTTCTACATCTCTAAAAAAGCCCTAGAATCACCAAAATTCTCGAGAACGTACCTGAACCTGAAAATACTCTAAAACATACTCCAACACATATAATATACTATAAATGGGGCTTATATAATGGCACAATACTCCAATTCGGAAAGGAATGATCACACACTGTGAAAACGAGGGATATGTAAATTACTTTTGACCCCATTATGCGCCTACACTTTGCCAAGAAAAAAAAAGAAAGATGAACAAGATTAGTTGTATCAACATCATCCAGTCATTGGGACTTATAAAAATATAAAATAAATAAAGAGATTCAAAGAAAATAGAAAGAGGGAAGAAAAGAATCATAGAAGAGTACATGTGTGTTCAGATTACTTGCAAGGGTAAGAGTCCATATGTCATCTGATCGATACTCCTAAGGTAAAGTCTGCATTTTTATTTAATGCAAGAAACAAGGTTGGTAAAGGGTGAAGCATATTAGTATTCGCTAAGTTGTTGGTAGAATGAATTTGGTTGCTATAATAGGATATGGTATATAAATTTTCTATCATATTGACACTTATTTGATGTGGTTGCGACATAGTAAATGTGAGAATGATGAGCTTTATGAATCCCTGTGTTTTCAAACCTCTTCTACAGGTTTATTCTTTGTTTTTCTTGAGGACAAGCAAAAGATTAAGTCTGTGAGTTGATAGGTTCTAGTATTTACCACTTTTATACCATGTTCTAGCCCTATTTGGAGTTTGTTATGAGTGTCGATGATGGTGTTTTAGAGTCTTTTCAGGTCAAGGTGCATTTTGGAGCATTATAGAGATTATGAGGCTTTCTAGAGCTCAAAATGAGAGGAACCTCATAGCTGGTCAAATCAGCAATGTACAATCGAGATAGAGAGTTTCGTCGATCGAAGACGCAAACTTTCCATCGATCGACGATCAACACACATAAACCCACCTATAGAATACCCGACTTGAAGCTCAAGTCACATAAATTACATTGCCTCTGGATGATATTTTATATTATCTTTGCTTGTGTTTAATGCAAAGAGAGCTCTTTTATTGGTTTAGAGAATTTTCATAGTAAACATAGTAGTTTTTGGGGGAGAAGATCAAGACTTTTCCAAGCTTTGTAGTAGAACCTCCGTTTTTTATCCCTAATCTTATGCATTATTTTATGTTTACGATTATGTCTGCTTAGATATGTCTGAGTAGATCTCTTCTTAGATTTAGGATTTATTAATGGTTTTGCCGGATTAGCCAAACAGTAGATCTATCATCAGTATTGTGCTTATTGTTTGTGTTCTTGAGTAGCTAACTAGAACTCTTATATTAGGATAATTGATATCTGCCCAGATCGCTACCTAAACTAATCATGTTGAGCTTAACTTGCCAGAACAATCGAAAAATTAGTCTAGTAATTCTAAATGAACTTATCGAATCTTATCGTTTAATGCTTGACTAAGAAAGCAATCGATCGATGTCGTTTGCATACCATCGATCGACGGTCATTTTGAATTCACACACTAGAGTTTGTAGATTCTGATCTTAGCCATAGATTGATATAATTTGATATCTTTACTTTTTTAAATTCGTGTTCTATGATTGAAAACCCTTTGGCTTCTATCCATTGTAATCCACTATCTGAAAATCGTAGATCTAGCTATTTTTCTTAATTGTTTACAACCAACTCATTTCAGATTTACTAGTTCTTAAAGTTTATTTAATTACCTAGCATAACTAAGTTGAATTATCAAATTTATTTTGTGTCCTCGCTCTCTGTGGATTCGATCCCTATGTACTACAGCTGAACCTCTTATTGGAGAGAGTAATCAGTAGTTCTAGGGTAATTTAAGCACATATCAAAAACTTTGGAATGAATTACAAAGACTTTGATTGCCATGATTAGAGAGCCTAAAGTATGGCCAAACTTCTTAACACAACTGAAAGATATAGAAGCATTACAACAAAGATTCACAACTTCAGGATTTCCTACATCATTAGAAGACAAAATGATATTGACTTTTTCTAAGACAGCTACTTTTTTCATAAGAAACTTTATTTTTTAGTGTTTTATTCTAGTTTGGTTTTCAAGACCACTTCATATTTAATCAATAATACGAAATTTTGATGCCAAAGAAAAAAATATTTTGTTTGTTTGTGCATAAATGTATTTTCCACTTCATTTTGGAGTAAATTATGCAGTAGGGTTGAAGATGTCTAAACGAAAAAATTGCTCTTCTTGAAATCTTAGGAACATGGTATTTGTAAGACTTGAGATATGGATGGATCATGATTTAATGAAAATGTGATAGAACACCATTATCCAAAATCATATGCTTCTGAATTGTTACTTTTAAACAAATGCTCTTAACATAAAAGATCATACGAAATTCTCTAATTAAGACATACATCTTTTTAACACAACTAGAATTGGGTTTTATATCGTGGGTAACCTCTTATTACAATTTAGCCACGAGACTTCATACTGGATCGTACTTGTTACATTGTTGTCTTTAAAAGTTGCATTGATTATATATATGTTTTGACTCTTATGAGAATTTGCAGAATCCAAATTAATTATCCTTCTGATGAAGTTCTGTTTACGGCACTAGATTCGTCTGGTACAACCCACTGGTTCAAACGTCTCAACGATGTAGACACCTGAAGTTTTGGTCACAAACAGTAAAAGCTTCAAAAACAGAACTTGCTCGAGCTTGAGCAGCACGATTATTTGTTTGCAGAAACTTCGTAATATATAATTAATAGATTATAGTAATCAACTTTCAACCTGTTGATCCCAATCTGTTCTCAGAGTCATGGTAGTAAGCACGCAAGTTTGAACGAATACTCCAAATAGCATTTCCGATCCATACACCCTAAAATTTGAGATTATATATTAAAAAGTACTCTGTCAAATGTATACATATATATATATATATATATATAAACATGTATGTTGTTTCCAAGAGCATCAAGGAAAACTGATAAAATAGAGCAATATATATAAGAAAACAAACAACTTACTTTGACTTGCAAAGCCAACGACGTAACCAAGGATTAACACCAGAAGGAATTCCGATAAGGTAATAGCAAGCAAGGTTGACGTAAGTAACATATCCTTGCCACCCAGCTCCAACAGCAACTCCTGTTCCGATTTAAACGGTACAGAACTCATATTAGTTCAAAGATCGGTTTTATATTAGTAACCATTCAGACGTTAAACAGCAGAAATACATTTATGACCGCAAAAATCCTGATCGAATATGTCTTAAGAAAATGTTAGGGCCTACTGTTGAATTCATCACACCTATCTCTTTTCTATGATATTATTAACTACTATGGCTACTTAAAGACATGAAATTTAGGACCGATAATTTTGTTAATTAAACGAAGGCCTAAGCTTCCTTAGCTTCCCCTCAGGGCCGCCTCTGCGTATGAAACGAGTATAAAAAGGCAGAAAAACGTTTAAAATCGTTAATGGAATAAACAAATTCACTAAATTTTTGAGTTCCAACGAGACATACCTGAGAGAACAGGTTGAACACTATTCATGAGGATGGAAAATGCTAAAAGTGGAGAAAGATCTGCAACTTCTGCTGCGACAGCTTCACTTGTAGTGAAAATGTAGGAAACCCTTCCTCTTAAGAATAAGAAGACGAAGAACAGAACTATTCCTATAGATAGTGAAGTGAAAACCGCGTTCAATGTTGCAAACTTGGCTCCTATTGAATTTCCCCTACCGAGCTCGTTCGACACTCTTACACTATGTTTATACATAATAGAAGAAGAAATAAAAGACAAAGATGGTGATATAAAATAGCATCAATGATTTTAAGTGTGTAGGTATATTACGCACCTTGCTGCTGCCAAGAAAACCAAGTGATATCATCATCTCCAGTACATTTATGTTGATGCTACCAAAAAAGTAGAATGGATTTATAAGTACTTATATAGTATTATATATGTCTATTACTACTCATGACCATGTTTTAATTTAAGAATCAAGTAGGTGAACTGTAAATTTAAATTATATTAGTTATGGAAAAGGATCAAGAAAGAGAGAAAAGCTTAAAGTTGTTAATATACAGATTGCAAGTGCATCTAGAGCCACCTCTGCGTTTTCCAAATATCCAGTGAGCAGTACCAGGATCGAGTTATACCATAACTCCAAGCTGTCCAAGGCAACCAAATAGTAATAACCAATATTATAATTTTTTGAAACACTCAATATATATGATTATATGAGCAACTGTTGATATAATTTAGAACTAGTCTACGTATACGACTTAATTTATATTTATTAAGTTATGAGTCCTTCACAATGTCATTCCTGTGGCTTTTTACTTTACTCTTACTACTTCGACCCTTCGTCTCACTTATAAAGATATCTTAATGAACTTGAAACCCAATCTGTAGAATCAAATCCTAAACTAATTAATAATCATTTGGGTTCCAGCTTCCAGCCACAAAACTTATAGATGGACCAAGTTAAAAAGGAAGACTATTTTGAATGCAAATGTTTCGTTGATGGGACAATGAATCAAGCTTACCAAAGCATTCCACCGGAAAGACATGGATAGCTTGAAGACTGGCCATAAATCTTTGAAAGCCAACATAGAGAATCCTCTCCACGTGTCCTTACACCCACCGCAAGTGACGAACAAGTGCTGCGCGATGTTAGGCAACCAGAACGCAACTAGCGTAGAGGTCATAGCACCAGTAATTCCAAAATCGAAGTGAACCATTAGGAGCCATGACAAGAAAACGTGGATCACTAAGGACACTGCAGCCACGTAAGCAATGATCTTGTTCTTGCTCTGAGCTTGGAGAAACATTTGGCAAGTAAAGGATGGTACGAAGGAGAAGTTGATGCCTATAACCCATAGGGCTATGATTCGAGCCACACGGACAATTCGTTCCTCTTGTCCTAAGGCTAAGAGAATAGGGCCTGAAAAGATGTATAACGGGCATGAGGCAAATGGTACAACCTGTGAGAACGATCCATGATCTTTGGAGGTAGATTCCGAGCATATGGTTTTGTTTTGCTCCGTAAGCTTGACCACATAGTGTTTCTAGTGCACTGGCCATGCCTAACTGCATTACAATACATAATTTACACGATAAATTTTGTCTTTTAAGTTTTTGCAAAAAGAAAAAAAAAAAATTATGCGCGAGTTATAAAAAAATAGTTATACCAAAAGTTAGAGACATCCGCCTAGTTCCATGATAGGTGTTATCCTAAACAACGTAGTCGAAAAAACACTCCAAAACCTTTTAACTAACATAATTTTGAAAGAGTTAGCTAAATGAAGTTTTTAGCCTGATGATTTAATTCCTAAAGAAGTATTGGTTATAACATACACTCTCCACACAAGAAGATTGCAATTTTAAAATTTTCACACTTTAGAAATAAAACTATAATCTGATCCATGCTTAAAGGCATGAAAATATATTTTTAATAAAATAGAATTTAAGAAATCAAATTATTTCAACATTTTAATTTTAGTATATTTCAAATATATATAATTATATTATTTTATATTAAATTATTTAGTTTTATTTTTTCAATTGTTCCATGCTTAAAGGCATGAAAAAATATTTTTAATAAAATACAATTTAAGAAATCAAATTGTTTCAACATTTTAATTTTAGTATATTTGATATATATATATAATTATATTAATTTATATTAAATTATACAGTTTTATTTTTTCAATTGCTTTAAACTTTTTTTGTTAAGAATTTTTAATAAAAATTTTGTAATTAATTTAATTAATTTTGTGATATCTATTTGATAAGATTTTCATATAAAAATTACTTTGGTGTCATTTTATTGATTTTAACATTTTATTTATATAAATTATTTAATTTAATATGAATATGTTGTTTAAATTCAAATGAATGTATTTATTTACTATTGAAAATATAATTTCTTTGTCATCAACATAAACAGACTCATATAGACTTTGTAAACCAAGCTGGGAGATCCGCATCCATATGGAGAAGAAAGACGGTTGCTTCCTCGCTTTGCTTGCAAAATTATCCGCCCTTGAATTCACCGTATGAGGTATACGAATGAGCTATGAGTGGTGGAAATTACCTTTCAGGGTCTTGATAACTTGCAAACGTGGGCAATTCTTCTTGTTCTAAAATCATCTTCACCAACTGAGAACAATCTGTTGCAAACGTGACCTGATATTGATGTAGATTCCTCATACATTCCATTTTCAAAATGAGCGGTTCTATTTCTGAATGAAAGGGTGACATGCTAGCTCTAATGTTCCTTGCACCTATTAGTCCTTGAAAGCTTTCTAAAGTACTATACCATCCTTGTTTTGAAAGACTGTTATTTTCTTTACAAGATCCATCAATCAAGCATCATCAACCTGGTATAGAAGGTAAGGTTGTCACCACATTATCCCGAAAATGGGCTTCCCTTTGTACAAATTGTCGATTGTGCCTCCACCCAAATTACTAATTCCGTTTCTGCTAATTGAAGAATTTTTCTAAGATCAATACCCCTAATACTGAAAACTTTGTTATTTCTACTCTTCCAAATATACTATAATATTCATGCAAAATGATGGTCCTCCATTTTCGGAGATACTCTCCAATACAAATGATCCATATTCGCATATATTGATTATGTGGAAAAATTCTCCGGATTTGTAGGAATATTTGAAAGTGCCCAAACCTGGACTGCAAGAGAACATTCAAAAAACATATGGTTAAAAGTTTCCTCTTCTCCTCTAAACGTCACACAACTTATTTCTTCTTTAATCCCTTTCGCAGTTAAATTTTTCCTAACTGCTATGCATCTGGTCACTATTTTCCATAAGAAATATTTTATATTCGGTGGACTTCGTACTTTCCAGCAGTGCGCCTTGATAGCATTTGGCGTGGGTTCATAAAAAAAAATTATTTTCCCTTTGTCTGGATATCTATGTTCCACATGATTTCCTGATTTAATCGTATATCTCTCATTATTCATGAAGTGCCATCCATCTCTATCTCCATCTTGTTTATACCTAATGAAATGCTTTCAATAAGTTTCACATCCTGAGGATCCACTACTGCCCGAAGAGCCTGCAAGTTCCATGTATGTGATGACAAGTTGATGAGAATCCACAGTTAAATCGGGATAAATATTATGTTGAATGGAATTCAAGGATCATTTCATACTGAAATAGATGATCCCGATCCCACCTGTTTGATTAGTCCTTTGAAAATCAGAGATCTAGCAGAGATAATACTCTTCCATCCGTATATGAGGAGTATGATTTAATCGGTTCCAGGGGTGATGTCTTCCTGAAACACTGTCCCTTGAAGACACATGCAAATAATGTATTTGGTTTTTCTATTAACCGCTAAAATTGTTTTGCTACCATTAACGTGTTAAAGTCAGTAAGGTATTTAAACCCCAAACCACCTTCCTTCTTGTGATTACATAATTTATCCCACGATTTCCAATGTATGTCTTTCGTGCTCCACCTGAACTCCACCAAATTTGCGCTATTGCACTATTTAATTTCTTTACTACGGCCTGAGGTAGCCGAAAGCAAGACATCACATGATTTGGTAGAGCCAACTACCGTCTTAATGATTACTTCCTTTCCTTTTTTAGTAAAAAAATAAAAGTCCATTCATATTCCGATTAATTTACCGCTCCTAGATAAATTTAAAAACTTGCATTTTCGATCCCCTAGACTCTCAGACATACCCAAATATGATCCCATCCCACCTTTAATCTTTTATTTTATATAAGATGATGTTTATATCACAATCCATCTTTGTTTGCTTGATTATTATTTTTGTGGTATTTATATTTTCTGTGAATATCCTATACTATTTTTGATAGATTCTCACTATTCTATATACACCTAAAAAGAATGTCAGTTTCGACAATATACTTCCTTATCAATAAAAAAATAGTTACTTGTTACATTATCTAATATATATTGCTATATTCTTTATTTTTGTTTTCATTATTGTTATCAAGCAAATTAATCATATTTTTATATATACAATGATATGATTTTATGTTTAGACCATGGAGTGAGAAAGCATAAGATATGACCCTACCGGTGGCCTCCACATTGGAGTGCCAATGGATGTTGTCAAACTTGTTGACAATACTTTTACTATACCAATGGATGATTTTAATGTTTTTTTTTTGCTAAACTTTGGTTCATTTATATTTAAAAGTGGAAAGGTGTTACATTTACAAGAAGCAACACACTAGTGATAAAATTATGAAAAGTCCATTACGAAGGTGGAGACAGCAAAGGGTCTGGCTCAGAAAATGAAAAGGAGATGACCCTTATAAAGTAATTCTCGGTTTAATAAAAATGTAGCCCAAGATGATGGGGCCCAGATTTTTATAGCGTCTCGAATATCTGTTTAGTGCCATTCTTTGAAACTGAAGAGAAGATAAACCTGAGGAGAGTAAATGAAGAAATCGAGAACTGCAGTATCTAATTCAGAGAGAGACATAGTTGCATGTAGTTGCTTGATTCTTCAGGATTTTCCTGCCTGAAAGAGGATATTATGTTTGTGATTGTCCGATTAATCAGCGATAGCAGAGAGTCATGACCTTTGAATGATCCGCGATGAAGACGGTGGTTTCGTTCTCGCCAAGTTTCATAGATAACCATCTGCCAAGCAATCTGAGCCAAAATTTTGAAATGAATGGTTCCGGAAAGATTTGTGATTGTTTGAGTTGTATCCTCCCAAGAATCAGATGGGAGATTAAGACCAAGCTTTGACGACAATGGTCTCCAGACACTGTGGTCACGAGATTCTGGATGATTGTTGCACAAGAGGCAAGTTGGGTCTGTCGGGATTCCCCACGAGAGTAAACGGTCTCGAGTTGGACAACGGTTGAGCAAAAACAACCAGGTAAGAGTCTTATGCTTTGGAATTCCTTTTGTGAACCAGACTGCTTTATTCCAAGGGACCTCGGGACGAGGAATCCTGATTGATTTATAAATTTTGCTGATAACAAACTTGTTGTTGTTTATGTCTCCAATCCCTGCCGAGTTCCAAACCGGACGATCGATGGAGTCGGAAAGGGAGACAGTTGACATATAAATATGCAGTTGTTCCATCATCAACGTTCTAGCCGGAGATAGGGTCCAAGCGTTGCCATTCCATAAGGTTGACAGCAAAGAAGAGAGGGGGATTCCTGATTGACGAGGCCCAGAGGATCCGATATGATGCAATAAAGAACCAAATGGCGTCCAAGGGGAGTGCCAGAATTTAATAATGTTCTCATTTTTAGGAGTAATTCGATTCTATTGAGAAGACTCTTGCCTCAGTCGAAGTAGCTTCTTGAAAAGCCAAGTGTGAGTCTGTTTTTCCTTTAGCTCCCCAAAACAGTTATCTTTGATGACATTATCTTGTATCCAAGCCACCCAAACTGAGTCTGTTTTGAAGAATAACATCCACAGAAGCTTGAACATACACGATTTGTTCCATAAGCGGATATCCTTCAGTCCCAAGCCACCCTCAGCCTTTGGAGTTGTAACCGTTTCCCAAGCAACCCGTGCCACATGTCTGCCTTCCAGAGATCCCTTCCAGAGGTAAGCAGAGCACATACTATTAATCTGGTTAATACAAGCTTTAGGTAGTATGAACGCCGCACACCAAAAATTTAATATTCCCGAAATGACAGAGCTTAACAGTTGAAGCCTTCCTGCTAATGATAGATATTTTATTGTCCATAAGTTAATTTTTGACTTGATTTTTTGCAGCAGAGGTTCACAATTGAGCAGTGAAAGCTTCTTTGTGGACAGTGGGAGACCAAGATATCTCATCGGCAAGATGCCCAGTGAAACCCTTGAGATAGTAACTAACTCAACTATATTATTAGGAGAGAGACCCGCCGGAAAGAAACAAGACTTTTGAGGGCTTATGGCAAGTCCTGATAAGCTTTGAAAGTCTGCAAGGACAGCTATTATTCCTTGCATAGAGCCAGTAGTACCATCTGTGAAGATTAACATATTGTCCGCAAAGCATAGGTGAGTTAGTTTTGAATCCTTGCATCTAGGATGATAGCCTATTAGACCTGATTCTGCAGCAGAGTTGAGTTTGTGAGATTAAACATTCATTGCTAATCCAAATATGTATAGGCTCAGAGGATCTCCTTGTCGAATACCCCTTGTTCCGACGGAAGTAACCATGGAGGGAGCCATTAATACCAACAGAATAAGCAGGGGTAGAGTAACATTCTTTAACCCATGCAATGAATTGAGGATGAAGGTCAGTGCAGTGAGGCAAGCAGCCACGAAATCCCAACTCAAGAATCAAATGCCTTGGCTATATCTACTTTCAAGGTAAGCCTCTTGTGACCTTTAGTTCTATGATCTCCGCTCACAATTTCAGAAGCTAATAGAACATTCTTTTGCAGTATGCGGCTCTTTATAAAAGCTGACTGATTAGGTACGATTATAGCAGGGAGCAACGACTTTATCTTGGTAACTAGAAGCTTAGAGATAACTTTGTAGATAGTATTACAATACGAAATTGGCATGTAATCTTTGATGATTGTGGCACCTGGAAACTTTGGGAGAAGAGTTAGGATGGTCGAATTTAATCTGATGGCATAGAGGTTGTGGTGAAGAATCTTTTGATTGATGTCGTAACTTCAAGTCCTAGGATAGGCCATGAGCAACTATAGAATCTAGAAGTATGGCCATCAGGGCCAAGACTGTTGTTTAGGTTAAGCTTGAACAAAGTTCTCATGATATTTTCCTCTAAAGGTATTAATGCTAACAATTCAGCTTATGCATAGGAACAACGGAAGGGAGTGGCTCCACAGACTAACAAGAGAAGATACGAGACCATAATAAATAAAGATGACCCAAAATGCTTTTGAATGACAGACTGCCAAGCCTTTAATGTTTATAATTGAAAGGTTTTTTAGTTTAATGTCTCATATAAAAAATTGTATCCCGTACCTCGACATGAGTTTATAAAAAAGGAATAAATTATTTATTTTTAAAAAGCTAAAATTTGGCCAATAAATATTTTTATCAAATAATAAGAAACATAATTAATTTATTATATATTCACCAAGACATCAAAATAAAAACCTCATTTAATAAATTCGAATATGAAAATAAGTTCTCATTTTAATAGTCATCGAAGCTTTTATATAAATTATTCTACATATGCTTTGTCTATGTTTCCTTATAAATATTTTACATATTAACAAAAATACTTTTGGTGATTATAATAGGTTTTGACGTTATAGGTAAAATGACTTGTAATAGAAGTTAGGATATATTTAAATATACAAAGGATATCTAGAATTATGGTAACAACATTATAAATTTTATTAAGTAGAACGTTTTGAAAGTTCACTGTTAAGAGATAATGTAGCTTTAAATTGATTATGGTTATCCAGAAAATGATTTGAACATTAAATAGTTCCCTTAATATATAAATAATAGATCATATAATATAATTCACATACAGAATTTATGTTTTTGCAATTAATGGAAAAAATTTCAAGATCTAATTTAATGGCAACTTGAATCTCGTTTATTTACATAGAAATAATATTTAATATTAAAACCCACTATTTAATATGTAAAATTTAAATCTATCACTTAATTGATAAATTGTCTACTTCTTGTTATAATAGAAAAATTAAATCGGCAGATCTACAAGTACTTATAATATACAATAAATAATGTAGGGAGAATTGCCAAGTGTGACTCAAACTTGGAGTCAAACCCAAAGAAT